>JALHCC010000716.1:0-63369 GCA_024340765.1 Tolypocladium cylindrosporum | reverse complement strand
GCCACGGCCGCGGGCCGCATGCGCAGCCCCTGGAGGATGTCGCGCAGGTGCGCGGCCGCCTTGCCGCCGCCGCGGCCGCCGTACGAGACGACGCCCGCGGGCTTGCCCGCCCACTCGTGGAAGAGGAAGTCGAGGGCGTTCTTGAGGCCCGCGGGCACGCTCCAGTTGTACTGCGGCGTGACGAAGACGAAGGCGTCGTAGGCGGCGACGAGGGCCGACCAGCGCCGCGTGTGGGCGTGGGCGTAGCGCGGCGTCGGGTCCGCGGCGGGGAGCTGCGCGGGGATGGCGGGCTCGTCGAACAGCGGCAGCGCCAGGTCGGCGAGGTCGACGGTGTCGATGGTCGCGCCGGGCAGCAACGGCGCGAGCTGGGCGTGCACGTAGCGCGTGATGAAGGGGTTGAGGCGCTGGGGGCGCGTGCTGCACGTCACCAGCGCGATCTTCTTGCCTGCAGACATGGTGTCAACGGTCAACTGTCAAGCGTCGGTGATGAAGATGGAGGTAGGGCGGCCGTTGGGGGGAGGTAGATGTGAATGACATCTCCTGCTCGACGGGCAGCGCTTGATATTATGCGCCGTCAAAGAGCGACGCTACTTATTCCAAATACCGACGCGAATCAGGGAATCTGACGACTGTCGAGTCTGTCAGACAGGTGCCGAGATGCCGTACTATCGAATCCGCCGAGCAGGCAGAAGCCCAGACCGGCACGCTGTTCCGTTGCTATCTGGTCTGGAGCCGCCAGAACTAGCCTTTAACGCTTCGGCCTAGGATGAAGCATCACGCCCGCATCATCCCGGCGAGATGCACCACTTACGCCGCCTTGAGGTCCCTGCCGTCAGCGCTGCATGCCTACATTTTGAGCATTGTACAATTCTAGTGCTTAGTTTGCTATACATGAGGGGAGTATGTCGCTCCGTTCCCTGGCTGGTTCACCTGCCTTTCCGTCGCCCGTCCCACGTGCGACGGCGCGAACCCTTCAACTAGTCTCCGTGAAATACGCCACCGCCTCGAGTATGAACCGCGCCGTCTCCTCCGGCCTGCTCAGCATCGGCGAGTGGCTGCTCGCGACCTCGCGCAGCGTGACGTCCGCGCCGGCCTCCCTCGCCCCCTGCACAAAGGCGCGCTGTGCCTGCACCGGCAGCGCCTGGTCCTCGGCCGTGGCGAGGTACCACACGGGCACGTCCCGCCAGCCCGAGTAGGCGTGCTCGCCGCCCTCCATCAGCGGCTTCAGCGCCTGCTTCCGCAGGTTGCGGACCCAGCGGGCGCCCTCGGCCGGCGGCAGGTCGTGGTAGAGCATCTGCCGTGCGTCGACGACGATCTCGGCGAAGCCGGCGTCAAAGTCGGCCGTCCACGACGGGGGCGGCTTCCCGCCGAGGCCGTCCATGAAGCTGAGGCCCGTGATGGTGAAGCCGGTGGCCATCATGGCGATGCCGATGACGTGGCCGGACGAGGCCTTTGCCGGAGAGGCGTCTTGCGTCGTGCGCGCGAGGCCTTTGACGGCGCTGCTGCCGACGTGCCCGCCGTAGGAATGCACCACGACGACGACGTCGCGTCCCTGCGTCGTCTCCGCCACGATCGCATCGCGGACGGCGTTGACGTCATCCTCGTACGTCGCGGACGGGTTTCCCAGTGTCGAGGGGAGCGTTACCCGGACGCATTTGTACTGCTGGGCCTCAATCTCCGCGGCGACCTTGTCCCAGGTCTCGGGGCCGTGCCATGCGCCGGGTACGAAGACGAGCGTGGGCTTGTGGGACATGGCGAGTCAATGGCGTGGGGATAAGGGTAAGCAAAAGAGGAGGGCGAGTGAAGAAAGGCAGACGTGGGAACGAGCGTCAATATGGCTCAGGGTAGTTGCTTAAATGATGATTCTCCTCGTAGACGGTGAAAGCTGAGCTCCGGGTTCTTTTCGTGGGTGTATTCGTCGGGCGCCTCAGGCACTCGGGCACCGGCGTGATGCGGGCAAGCGTCAACGTGTCACGTTGTCTATTGAGATTTACCTATACACCTTTTATTCTTCAGCTTGAAGTTGCGGTGACGCGACAAAGGCGAGCAACTTGAGCTCTGCGTCGGCTCTTGTCACTTGCACCAGTCGAGATCACCACTCCCCTGATTCGCGCCTCCGCCTCGGCTTGTTCTCGTCTAGACAAAGGTGTACGGTCAGCCCATTCTGTTTCGAGTTGACGACAGCAATGCAACGCATCTACACCGATCGCTCTACGTGGAGCCATCCAAGTCATGGGATGTCACATAAGAAGCCCTGGCCTGGGGCAGCACCCACGTCGTCACCGACTGCTTGTACACCCGTGCGTTCCACGTCTGGCCTCCGACTCGGTCTGCAGCTCGACCCAGATATCGCGGTCGTACCTGTTCTGGATGGTCACCACGCGTCCCGTCAGATCTGGGACATTGGCAGACGGCCTGAATGATCCGTCCACTGGGGAGCAAGGATGGCAGGGGTGACGTCAAGTGCAGCTGGGCGAGTCCGGAGTCCGTTGCCATTGATATCATGATTGGTATTTCAAGATGCAGCGGGTTTCAATAACTGACATGACTGTCTATTGTATGTAGACGCTGCTGCAATATGTCTAGCCGACCCTATTGCTCGCGCGTGCCATCTACGAGCACGCCGTGGAGACGACGCTCCCTACCAGGAAGCGCTCCCTGAGCCCATCCGCTTGGCGACCATGCTCTCAATGACGGCTTGCAAGCCTGCTCCCGTCATAAGCGTCGCCACAAATCTGTGCCTTTGCCTCAATGAATTCGAGTTTCGACCTGTCTCCGTCGCATAACGGTCCTGCACAGAGGAGCTCGCCGATGCGCCGATACCGTCGGTATGGATGCAAACTTGGCCCGCAGAGGCAACGTCCAGAATGTTGGCACTAGGAAGTGCGAGTTCGGCAGCCGGATCCCGATGGGCGTCTCGTTCTTTGTTGAACGGCATCAAGATGACGCTCTTCGGGTGACGCAGCCTCATTTGTGATAATGCCACGGGTGCCAGGTACCCATCACAGCGGCCCCCCAAACACGTCGTCTCCGTTCTCGACCCTCCTCCGCTTCGCATCCCTCGCATCGCCGTCGCCAAAGACCGCTGCATCGCCCGCCTCGCTCGGCTTCTTCGGCTTCCCCGCCGCCTGCTCCCGCCGGGCCCGTTGCAGCGCCACCAGGTCGGCTCGGTCCGGGTCTCGGCACTTTTGCAGCTTCTTCCGCAGCGGCTTCATCGACTTCACAATCTCGGGCTGTCTGGAGTCAGCAACGGCAGTGGGGCGTTGTGGCGGCGCGGCGCAGACTTACCGTGCCCCAGTACTCGGCCATTCGCTCCGGAGGTTCGTCTTCCAGCATGGCGCGGCAGCCTTCGATGGCTGCCATCGTCTTCTCGTGCAGGTCCGTGTGCGCCCCTACGGGATCCGCGTCGCCGTCGCCGTTCTGCGCCGGCTTGGGCAGCAGGATGTCCACCAGTCCCGGGTCCACCATGAGGAGGGCCGCCAGCATGATCTGGCTGGGCGTGTAGTGAAAGTAGACGTCCGTCACCAGCGCGCTGAACTTGAGAATCTCCCTCGCGCGCGCGTGCGCCTTGGTGATCCTCGCCTCTTCGTCGGGCTGCCTCCTCCTGAGCTCCAAGACGGCGCCCTCGAGCGCGCGGAACGGGTGCCGCACGTCAAACGCGAAGCGTATGCCCTGGCACAGCAGGAACTCGCCCGCCAGTATCTGCTCGCTCGTTGTGTTGGGGAACTTCTCCGCCAGCTTGGCCAGCCGGATGTAGAAGCCCTCCGCCTTGCACCCGAAGAACAGCGACGTCTTGAGCAGCTCGGTCGGCGGGTACGTCATGACCGAGTTGGTGATGTAGAAGCGCCGCAGGAACATGGCCGCGGTGGAGCGGATCTCGGTGGGCAGCTCGCAGAACTGCGCGGCGCGGATGAGCTCGACGGTGAAGAACTTGACGAGCCGCGTCTCCTCGTCGGGGGTGAGGAACTCGGGTGTCGGGTTGATTCGGGCGGATATTTGCTGCTTGGCCAGGGAATTCGTCTTGTGTCGGAGGTCTTGGAGGTTCGGGGGCGACCACGACCAGAGGCGGAACTGGCTCGATTGCCGATACCGCTCGTCTTCAGTGGCCATGTTGACTGGTATTTGCTCGGATCGTGCTCTTCGACAGCGTAGAGTTGAGCCGCAAGCTATCTGCCAGAGCTGTGACAGTCGGGCTTGAGAAGGAATGTCATTCACGGTGTGCGAAGCTCTAGGTTGGTGATGGAGCTCGTTGACACGGTGCGCACGTGACCGAGTCATCCCTTCTACATCAAACGATCAACGATTGTACAAGCCCGGAAGCTCGCAAACGCAGAAAAACGCTTCAATTATTGAGCAGAAAACGCCGTGTCTTATTATTACAGACCCAGTTTCAATACGAGGTTTGATACCCGTCTTTTCCCAAGCCCAGTAAACGATCCCAGTAGAGACTATCTAGTGGCGTGTCTACGGACTGCTGCCGTTGCAGTTTGCAGCTAATTCCCGTTCGTACATGCCAACGTTTCTGGCCCTCGCGGCCAGCGCAATGAGCGTCCCATTAGTACCCCAGATTAGCCCTCCGAGCTGGGACTGGTGGAGGCGGCGGCTTGTTCGCCCTGTTGACAGGCGGGGGCGGAGGCGGCGCCTTCTTGGCCACCTGCGCGCTGTTCACCCGCGCGAGGCTATCGTAGCTGGTCGTCGAGCTGGCACTGCGATTCCCCCAGCCATGGCTCGCGCCGTCGCTACCCGCCGACTCGTCATCGGTGAAAACATCTTCCCCCCTGCCTCCGTATGCGGCCATGTCCACTGTGTTCCTGGGCAGAGGGGGTGCCCGAGCGTTGGCCGACGACGCACTTCTGGTTCCAAACGTGGCCGCCCGCATCACGGACGGTCTGGGGGGTTGCGGCGGCGGCGGCGGACACGGCGGCAGAACTTGGTTACTAGCAAGTCGGCGGATGGGCGTCCGTTCGGGCATCGGGGGAGCTTCGTCAGGGTCTGCGACCTGGTACGTTGCGTGCCATGAGCGGGCCGTGTTGGAGCGAGCCCGAGGGACGTGAAGGTCCTCTTGGGAAGCCGCCGCAGACGGGCTCACGTCGGCTAAAGCATGGCGTGCGCGGCGCAGCTCCTCGGTCGCTCGCTCGTGGTAGGCCAGCTCGGCGTCGAGAAGCGATGAGAGGGCGCCGATACTCTCCAGCTCGGTGTCTTTGATGTCCTGCATCCGTCGGAGGACGTCCTCGCTGGAGTCGTCAAACTTGGTCTTACACACCCGCATCTCTTCCTCGACGCGGAAGTCGTCGCGCTTGGCCTTGTGCATCTTGGCCACGCTGGCGTCGTAGGCAAGACGCCGGCTCTCGAGCCTCTTGCGGGCAGCCTACGTCAATCAGCGGTTAGCAGATATCCCTGCCGCTCATGGGGCGAGCGTCCGGTGTGCGGTGGCGTACCTGATACTCCTTCATCATCGTCACGCTCCTCTCCAGGTGCTGCAGCCAGCTCGCGGTGACTTCGTCGGCGTAGCTGGAGTGCAGGTCGGAGAGGCGTTCGTTGGCGCGGCCGACGTGGGCGAGGCAGTTGCCAAACTCCGAGTCCGGCTCGAAGTCGTTGCCGTGGGCAGTCATGGAGCGGCCGAGGAGCGCGAGGGGGGTACAGCGGCCCTTGTCTTCAGAGGCATCGCATCGGCGGTTCTCCCATTTGACGTAGACGGCGGCCGACTTCTGAAGGCTCTCCATGCCTGCGGAAGCCACGACACCGGTCAGCTGTGGTCCTGTCGCAATTAAAAAGCACGCGAGGTCTCGCACCAGTCTGTCGAAAGCCCATTTCCGCCTCGAGCTCCTGGAACTCGTCCGACTGAGCTGTTTTGGCCTCGGCGCCCATCTTCTCGCCGGCCCATTGGCGGGCGCGGCCTATCTTTTTGGTAAAGGTCATGTTCGCTGATCCGTCGCAGACGATGGGGTGGCGTGTGTATTCAGTCGCTCAGCGACCGTAAGTGACGCCGCTGTTTTTGCTCGGCGTGAGAAGCGAGGGAACGGCCAGGCGTCGATGTGGAGGCACAGTTGGGTTCGGCTGGACAACTGAAGAAAACGAGAGACTCGAGTTGGGCGCGCGCAGTAAAAGAAGGTGCCCGCTGGTGATGGACGAGGACAAGGACAGGACAAGGAAGAGGAGCCAACAAAAACGGACGAGGAGACGGCTGGGGATGGCGGGACGCATGATGGCTGGGTGGGACGCATGCGGGTGGTGGTGGTGACATGCGATCCATTCATGACAGGGCGCGGCAGGCGAATCACAGGCACCCGCTTGCGGGACAGCCACCGGACCTGCCCTGAGCCTCCACTGCTCCTCCACTGGAGCGTCGACGGATCCAGGAACCATCTGCAGCACCCCACCGCCCCTGTAACAGCCACGAACCAGCATGCGCCAGTGGATGTGCGGGCGCCAGTCTAGCTGCCATTTTTAGCGACCCTTTCGCCGGTCGTGTCCAGCGAGGGGCTAAGCGCCGCAGGCTAGTGGTCGTGGTGGTCCGGCCCGATCTCGTAGAAGCCTTCTGGCGGCTTGGTTCCAGGAGGGTCTCGTGTTGACGTTGCCACTGGACGCGGCCCTCCCGCGGCCGGTTTGCGAATACGGATGGAGGCGCTAAACGATTCCCAGGGACCAGGGAGGACAGCCGAGTACGGACTACTCGTACGGACTACGCAGATAGACATTCAAACATTCCACAGGCTGCGAGGGTTTGAGGTCGACACTGGGGGGCCAATGCGACCTTTGTGGCACCCGGATCCCGGAACGTCGCCCCCTCTTGCAGATCTCTGGCGATCTGACAATTCGACACGCGTCTCAGAACTGGCTGAAGGAGCGTGGATGCTTCGTGCCGTACAAAGCTTCTTTGTTCGCCATCGCCACTGCAGGTGAAAGGCCAGAGGGTGTGCGTTAAAACTGCAACTGTGGCTCGACAGTGATCCCCGTCTCTCAGCCACACTCACGAGTCGCAGCATTGGATCAGCCGTCATGCTGTACTTATCTCAGGCACGGGTTTCAGGCCAGCCAATTTGAAGGCATGAACGGCGTACAGCCCGGTTGGTTTGAGGCAGTACACAGCCACGTGAGTAGTGGCCCGTGGACCTTGGATAATCGGACTTCGCGGCGGTTAGGCGCCCATACGAAGTCGACCCATAGAGCTCCACGAAAGAATCAATCATCATTAAACGTCTCCGAGCAAGGGCGCTGACCCGCATTAATGAGTACAGGAGACAAACTAGACTTTGGTTGCTAATTTGGGCAGGTAGTATGTACTAAAGTATGCACCTAAAGCTACAGAAGAAACGCTCTTCCCTATCAACTTGTCCGCCTCGGACCGCCTCACCGAAAGGTCGAAAGGTACCATACGCACTCTTAAACACAAAGTAAACCATATACACAAAAGTACGCCAAAAGAAGAAATTTAGCTCGGAGGACTGCCAATATATACCGACCAGGTGTCCACGTTTCGCGAGGCGACCACACCCGCGGCGTTCTTACCGTCGAGGTTCACATCGTCGTACGGGAAAGCATACCCCTTGCCGTCGACCTCGAACTTGTGAACGAGGCGGCTGTAGTGGCTGGTAGGACTGACCATGTAGTACGATGAATCCGGACCCGGCTGCCTGTCGCCACCGCTGGCCAGGAGGGTCGAGCGAACAAAGGCCGCGCAGAGGCGGGGGATGACGGCCAAATGAACGCCGTTGTCTCCCTCCTGCCTCTTGAACGGCCCGCTGTCGCAGCCCCAGATATCGCGAGCCGAGGGCTTGCTGTAGCCGCGGTTGTCACCGCCGCTACACCTGAGTTCGTCGCCATGGACCCGGCACTGCACCTTGCCCGCGCCAGTCTGAGTGTCGATCGTCAAGGCGTTCTTTCTGTACTTGTCCCAGACTTGATCGACGTAGCTGGTCCAGTAGTTTTCGAAGTCGCGCGGGTTCATCACGCCGTACTTGTCGGGAGAAAGCACACGGATGGGTTGACCGGCGCCGTTGGCGACGCACATGCGGCGCCAGGGGTATCTGTCCTTGTTCGACTGGTCGTTCAGGCCGTCGCAAATCTTTTTGACGGAACCGACCCCGAGTCCACGGGTGACTTGAGTCTGTCCGTTCCGCACCGTCAGGTCCATGCTGAGGATCAGTCCGACAAAGTCCACGTAGCTGATGTTTGCGAACAGCTCCTCGTCCTTGGTGTAAGTCATCTCGACGAATCCCCAGCTGACCCCGGCACTCGGGTCGTGCAAGTTGGTTGGCGACGGCTGCACCACGCCGTCGCCATTGGGCGTCTTGACCATGAAAAAGCTGAGGTTTCCTTCCGAAAAGTAGACGCGGCCTGAGGTTATGATGATTGGCAGGGTCATCTCGAGAGTGCCGCCCTGGCCAGGCAGAGAGATGGATATATCTTTGTCTATGGGAACCGGAACAGGGGAACTCCGGGAGCTCGGATAGATCAAAGTGCCGTCTGCCTTGACGAAGACAACCCTGCCGTCCGAATCCAGACCGGTGAGGTAGGCGTTAACCTGACCGCGGCCGGCGCGGTTGTGAAACTTGATTCGCATTGACGCGCCCTGAGCGAACAAATGGACATCATTGTGAATGACTTGGGTCTTGGAGCTGTGGTAGGTGCCGTTGAGGGTGTTTTCCTTGGTTACGACGACGTCTTGGATGCCGCCTGGAGTGGCTATGGTGAAGGACTGTTCGTCCCTTGGGCCGACGGACGGCGCGGCTGAAACTGCGCCGAGGAGGGCCGCGAGGATCCTCAAAGACCGCATGTTGGGGGAAGTGTGAGCCCCAAGCAAGGGAAGTGGTGCTTTTACAAGAAACGACCAAGAAGCCGGCTCTTGGTATAAAGGCTGTGAGTCTTCAATTGCTTGTGAGCTGCTTCTTTCAAGTACGGAAGACATGTTCATGGCTACTTATAGTTATTGTTCAAGGCATTCCAGTCTATTTAACCATGGACATCGTGCCGGGCGATGTAACTCAACAAGCCTCGTATCGAGCCTAATACTCGCGCACGAATATCTCGGCACCATACTAGCACTCGGCCAGCATTCCTTCGGCCCTCATGGCGCATTTATCGACGAGGAATCGCAGTATATCACATTTCGTAAGCTAATTCGCGCACAAGCAACCTGGTCTACACACCACTACTACGCATTGCAACATACTTGCTCAACCAAGAGAGGAACTATCAAGTAGCATGTTCGGCCGGCTCGGGCGTATTATGTTGGCTACTGGGCTCCTTCAACTAATGCGCGGCGGAAGCTAGTCTGTTACTGTAATTTTCCGTCTACCAATTTGAGGGAGACTCGCAGTCACTCTTATTGGTTGGACTGAGGGTTGGTACAGCGGTTCCCTCGGTAGGTGTCCTGTATGAAGGTGGTCCAGTGATTCTAGTCAGGGGCCAAGTTCCATTTCGAGGCCATGGCCCGTCCTCTTCGCTGCGACTGCACCGCACGGGAGTGGCCTATATTGACTTCTTCGGAACTGCGACCAACACACCTGCAATACCACGATAGCTGATCACATGGTATTGAGAAGTCACAAACAAATGCGTTGAGGAGCTTAGAACGGTCGGGCGAAAGGGGTGCGCCGAGGATGTGTAGCCCCTCACCTCCAGATCCATCAGTCACAGGATCACGAGGCAGGGCGATATTTGAGAAGCTTACATGATTCTTAGTTATGCAGGCCTATAAAATGAGTCGTTTTCAGGGTTTGATATTGTGAAAGGTGTGTTGCTGTGCCTGCTAGAGCATAAGCATGTATACTCTTTGGCTCGTTGACAACGCCCTGTTGGTCTCACGTTTAAGTCACAACTGCCAAGGCGGGGAAAATTCTGTCTGAGAGCTGCCCGCGGATAGATTAGATGTTACAATGCACGGAGGAACGACCATGGGCTATTAAAGAAAACGGCCCGGCGCGGAGACACTCAAGGCATCCTCGACCTATAGCGCCATGGTCTGTCCGGAGCCATACGCCACAACCGCCAGATTCAGAAGTCACGGCCGTTGCGGGGTGCCGGTGGTACGCTAATAGCGAGTTGGAGTGTTGGAAAGCCGGGGTTCTCTAAGCACGACTGAGGCGCGGACTGGAACGTTGTACCCCGGTATTCCAGGATAGGGCCACGGAGGAATAACGCCTCTGTGCCATACAGTAATAAAGAGATATGGCTGCTGTTTGGCTCCATGCGGATAGCTAGTTCCTGAGTCCTATTCCTAAGACGTGCACGGGATTATATCGATGCTTGGCGCCAATTAACCGCTCACGCCGTTGCTAACCACGAGTGTCTGTTGATGAATTCACCCGGAACGTGGTAGTGTAATCCGTTCAGCCTGCAGATGAAGAGGCTGTGTATTCGACCAGTCATCAATGATACTCTGCAGAGTTGTATGGTGTCAGTCTGCCGCCCCTTATATTGCCTCTAGGCCCACCGTTCACAGCCAGCGAACAATCGGACATGCCGGGTGTGAGTCGAAGAGTGAATAATATACTATGAAAAGTGTGAGGCTAGTGATCAACCGTGGTGCGGGTAGGATACACATGCAACTTCGATGCCAGAAAATTGCAACTAGTATCTAAGCATCCCTCTCTGTGATTACGCAAGGATGCATCGTCTCGGACGACTCGACATTCTCAAACCTGTGACTATCAATATGCATTTCAGACAGAACTACAGAAAACATAATTGCATATCCGAGCTCGTCAACTCGCAAAGTACTTAAGAATAGCATTTAATTTTGACAATGATGAAGTTCATGAGTGATAGACACCTTATGCCTTTCGAAGTTGGCTGTCTCGGGCTGTCCTGCTAGACTGCCAGGGGTATCTTTTCAAGCTCGGATTCAACAGCGGCCTCGATGGTGAATACCACAGCTGCTTGGCAATCAAGTATGTTCATTCTTGAGCTAACCTGACCTGTATGTTCGGTACGCCAATCAATGGGACCTATCAGCGGCCTACTCCAAATTTGTCTATTCTCAGTCCATTGAGCTTTGAGATGAACATTATTGGTCAAATGAATAAATGCGCATGAGATTGGGAAACCTTCAGCGACCCAACACCAGAGCTGTTGCAACATTCGGATTACGTACAAAAGACATATCCTCAGCCCTACGAGGCGCGGTGAAGAATCCGCAGACTCCTTCCGCGACCAATAACTCACGCATATGCTTAATACACGTTGAACTTGCTTTTTAGTATTCTGACTACATACGGGTTCAGCTCGGCGTGTGGCTGGCGCCTGATTCATGGCTTAGGGCAGGTGACAAGTTGATAGTCTGCGCCTCGACCACAGCCTTGGCACTCAGCTGTCAACTGTGCGGTCCGAGCTACTGCCTTTAGCACATCCGAGCTTTACGCATGTTTTTAAGGTTGCTCAGCTCCACCCTGCTGGGCTGAAGATGCTGCCATGTAGCCTGTCGATAGCGTACCACGAGACGCAGCCCTGCCAGGGGATGAGAGGTTTCGGCTCTCGCGCAACTGCCGGATCGCCAACGTCAGCAAACATTTATAAACAGCCTACTCCAATCAACCGAGGGACGTATGAAACTCACAACCTATTGTAGGCTTTGGTCAATCGATGGCGGATGCGGAGATTGTGGTGGCGGCGCAGCGGCGCGGCTCGACCCCATCTGTGATAGTGATGGGCTTGACAAACATCGGTCAGCTGCTTTCTGAGCCCTGAATCTAGACCACAGGCTAGTTATTTGCATTATGAGTTCGGGATTCAGCTGTAAAGCTGCGCTGTGCTGTGGCGTGCCGCATACTGGGCATACACGTCGGGCATGTTGGATCAATCTCCCCGTGTTTTGTTCCCTCCTAGGTATGAAATGGATATAAATATGACCTCTTTACCTGCAGAGTTGTAACCATTGAAAAGACGAGCACCCAGCTTCTTTGAATCATATAACATCCTCTGAGAGACTACTTTACCCAACGTTTGATCACATACACTGCAGCAAGCCACAGCCATGGCTTCCGAGTCGTCCAGCCCCGACTATCCCACCCCCCGCGACGCCGTCAAAGTCCCCGTCTCCCGATCCAAGATCCAAGACGTCCCGACGTTCTGCTCCGGAGACAAGTGCGACGTCACCGAGGTGCAAAACTACCTCAAGCACTATGGTTACATGCCACTTTCGGTGTCCGCCTCCCGCACCGAGGTTGGCGAGGAGACTGTCACGGCGCTCAAGGCCTTCCAGGAGTTCTTCAGCCTCAAGGTCGATGGCGTCTTTGGCCCGGAGACTAGAAAGTCCATGACCGAGGAGCGCTGTGGCTTTCCTGACGTGACGCAGTCTGTCGACTTTACTGTTCTGGGTCCGTGGAAAGATCGCAACATCAGGTATTGCTTCGGGAAACAGTCGTCGCAGCTGGACGTCAATGTCTGCAAGGCTGCCATCCGGCGTGCCATCAAAACATGGACTGACGCCGGCGTGGGCTTGACCGCGACGGAGGTTGCAACCACTGACAACCCCGAAGTCTTCATCGAGTTCCGCCCCGCCAACGACCCTGACCATTCCATGGTCGGCGGCATTCTTGCCCACGCTGACTTTCCTCCGGGATACTCCGTGGTCGTGAACGGGCTTCCGTTGCCTGTGCACTATGACGACCAGGAGCACAAGTGGGTTGACGGCGCCGTCGTCAACTCCTTTGACGTCGAGACCGTCGGGCTCCATGAATTCGGCCACATCCTCGGCCTCGCCCACAGCAGCGTCGCAGGCTCGGTCATGTACCCGTCCGTGTCTCCCAACTTCCTCAAGCGCACTCTGACAAGCGACGACCGCGATGCCATCCGCAACCTGTACCCTTCCTGGCGCAACCTCGGCGGCTTATACTACGGTACACTCCACCCGTCAAGCGCGTGTATCGCGGAGCTAACAGAGTCAAGGCCTGCCCGGCGTGGTCTCCTGGGCCGAGGGCCGCACCGACGTGTTCGTCCGTGGCACGAACAACGCCGTATACCACAAGTGGCAGAACGGCGGCGGCACGGCATGGGGTCCCAGCGAGACTGGCTTCGAGAACCTTGGCGGCACTGTCTACGGAAACGTGACTGCCGTCTCGTGGGGCAACAACCGCATCGACCTCTTCGCCCTGGGCACCGACAACGCCTGCTGGCACAAGTGGTGGGACGGCAGCGCGTGGCGAGGCTGGGAGAGCCTGGGCGGAGGCATCATCGGCGACATCTGTGCCGTTTCCTGGGGCGCGAACCGGCTCGACCTCTTTGTCCGCGGCATGAACAACTCAGTCTTCCACAAGGCTTGGAACGGCAGTGCCTGGCTGCCGAGCATCTCGGGATGGACCAACCTGGGCGGCACGATTCTGGGGTCTCCCAAGGCGGTCTGCTGGGGGCCGAACCGCATCGACATCCTCGTCCGGGGCACGAACAACGGCGTCTATCAGAAGACGTGGAACGGGGCCACCTGGCAGCCGTCTGTCCTCGGCTGGCAGAGCCTCGGCGGAACCGTCATGGACGACATCACCCCCGTCTCGAAGGCCCCCAACCGCCTGGACCTGTTCGTCCAGGGAACGAATAACGCAGTCTACCAGAAGAGTTGGAACGGCAGCGCTTGGGTGCCGTCCGCCACGGGATGGACCAGCCTCGGCGGCGTCGTCGTGTCTCGTCCGGCGGCTGCGGCCTGGGGCGGCAACAAAATCTCGCTCGCTGTTCAGGGAACGGACAACGCGGTGTATACCAAGGAGTGGGATGGATCTGCGTGGGTTGACTGGCATTCTATTGGTGGAGTTGTCACCGACTCTCCGGTTGTTGATCCTCGCGGCGGCGACCGAATGGCGATTTATGTCCGAGGCACAAATGCGTCGCTGTACACATATGACTAGTGCCTATCTACTCGGCCGGCGTGGGTGGCTACACTCTGGCCCGTCTACTTGTACTGTCAATTGAGCTGATACGCATGTATTGGAACGGCTGGTGCCTCACTTATTGTTTCTGCCATATCTTCAGACGGAAACCTTTGCCACAACTCCCATGTACCAGCATCGATGGGAGATCGGAGGTTCTCCCAACACGCCCAGCCGTTAGGAAGCTCCAGCTTATTATGTCCTTTGAGGCAAGTCCATAGCATTTTTTCGGTAGCCATGTGGGATGTCATGTAGGCATCAGCCTGGGACGGCACCACGCTGCACTACGCCCCTAAGTCGGCGTCCAGTCACATCACCTTGATTTGATAGCCACGTTGTACTCCCTGTCAACAGCTCTGGCAAGCCCCCTTCGTTCCCCGCACATGCCGGCGCAAGTCCGAGTCGAAGCTGTAAGACGAGAGTCCGGTGCAGCGCTGACCATGATACCTCGTCACAGCTGCCACTGTTTCTCGAGACAAGGCGCGAGCACTTCGATATGCTTGACTCAGCTATCCCGGAGCATCTTCGAGTCGAGCGGACGCTGCCGACCAGCACGCCGCCCGGCTACGTACCTCCCGTCCCGGCCTACAGCGCCCAGTTCGGAAAGGATGTCGCGAGCCTGGTCATGGCCATCATTGGTGCCCAATTTGCCACCAGCGACGGCGATGATGGGGCTGCCATCTCGAACCTGAAGACCTTTCTCGCATGCCCTGCCGAGGACGCAGACTCCCGCCCAGCGTTCTCGGAATGGGCGGCCGTCACCGACCGCAAGGGCTTCTACAACGTCGCCGCCATCGCTTACTGGAAGAGCGACGGCGCGTACCAGAGATGGACCGTCGAGTCCGGGTTCAAGGCGTGGTGGGATAGCCTGGAAGCGCAGGACCAGAGGCACGGTTGGTTCCTCGAGGTCTTCCTCCCAACCATGGACCGGCTCGAGACTGTCTTTTCGGACAACCTGGTCCCAGAGGGCGTGGCGCACATGGGGATGGGCGTGTGCGGACCCATTCAAGAGCATGTATACTGGGGAAGCATGCGAGATCGACTGGCGGTCTCACAGACGGACGCGCTCGATGGAAAAAGGACGGGCACAAGACCCGACCAACCCGTGGTGACAACTGATGTCCCTCGCCGCATCCGCGTGCCGGGGAAGAAGAACCTCGCCGTCATCCGCTCCGGGCAGGACTGGCTCGACACTTCGCCAGAGGAGCGGGAGCTGTACCTGAGCACCATGCATCCAGTCCTGATCAAGGGCATGGACTTTCTCCGCGACCACGGCGACGAAGTGGGATGCTACAGCTGCCGCTTCATGGCCATCATCAACCCCGAAACTCGGAAGGTGGATATGGATCGCACGTTTGGTCTGGCGTACTTTGACGAGCTGGGCTCGCTCGAGAGATGGAGCAAGGACCATCCGACCCATTTGCAGATCTTTGGCGGGTTCATCAAGTATTCGGCCAGGCTGAATGGCAACGTCACGCTGCGCTTGTTCCACGAGGTGCTCGTGCTCAAGCCTGAGCAGCAGATGTTTGAGTACATCTCGTGCCACCCTGACACGGGGATGCTGATGACAGTCTAGCAACAGCTGGCCAGGGGAAGGAAGTGCCGGTTGAGCTTACCGATGGGCCGGATTTGAGTAGCGAGATGTATGTACTCCGCAGCTATCCTGAATCGCCCTTTGTACGGCCAACCACAATGACGGCCTTGACCACTCTCAATCTGTTGAAACAGTCGAATAGCCTTCCAACCAGCATTGACCCGCCAATTGATAGCCCGCACTGGCTCAGCGCTGCAGGTAGCTACTCCGTAGTGGCCCCCGCAAACACAGTATCGGAGATGTCGCAGATGACAATCTGGTCTCTGTCGTAGCCATACTCGACCACTTCGTCCTCGGTCAGGAAGATATAGAGCGGGCGGCCCATCATCAGACCAACCGTCCATACAATGCACATGTCCTCGAGGCCTTTTCAATCACATGGAGTGGAAGGGCGTCCTTAAGTTCAGCTTCCAGTGGCCCAGGCTATAGATGTCAGTCGTGCGCAGGACCGCTACGAAGACAGCGGCACCCAGCACCAGGGTAGCTACAGTGCCGGCAACGATGCCCAGGGCAAATTCCCGTCCGATAACAGCATATCACCGCTGTGGCGGCATTGGCCGGCTGTACGGACGTATGCGGGTGTCGATTTGAGGCTGTGTTGCCGTGGAAGCGTACTCATGCTCAGAAGTCTGTATTTGGACCTTGGTGAGCGCAAGGGAGTTTGGCATGCGGACCCACATAACAGACTCTGCGGCTAAGACAACCAAATACTCGTAGTCTGCTTTGAGACCTCCTGGATAACTAATGGGAACCCAAGGGAGGTCAGCGGCATGTATTCGTACAATTGACCGATTTCACGGTGCTAACTCGATATAGCACCACAAGACTCCCTTTTCGACGTTCATCAGAGGGTCACTGCGCGTCGTGGATCTTGGGCTCAAACGGTCAAAGAACCGGAACAGAGGAATAAATGTCGATTCGCCGGATCCTGGATTCACTCTTATTATGTGAGCCTTCCTTGGTAAGTGCAAATACGTCCAGTCCATGCCAGTTATGTCAGGAATGAAAGGGGTCATCGACCCTGTGTTACTCCTTAGCGAAGTAGTGCTCTTTTCTTGCCCATGTCTTAGGCGCTACATCTACATGCCTCAGTATATCTTCGAGTGTGTGTTAAGACTATGGACCACTTCGTAGTCCGCACTCCGTACAAGCCACCGGATTGGCATTTAGAGTGCTGGCTCGCTAGTCCCGCAATGAGTATATAGGTAAGGGTCGCGACCCTAAGTCTACTCTATTCAACAACCATACATTCTCTTCTAAACTACTCTCATTAATCGTCTTCACCCCTACTTCACTATGTTGCGTTCCTTCGTCGGATCGGCTCTCGCCTTCGGTAGTATGGTCAGCGCCCAGGTGAATCTTGGGTCCACTTATGCTTTCGGGGTATTTGCTGGCTCTCTGATAACAAACCTCGGTGCCACGATTATTGACGGCAATGTTGGGGTCTATCCCGGCAACAGCATAGATGGGTTCCCCCCCGGAGAGGTTATAAACGGAATGGTGCATATTGCAGATGCGGCAGCAATGCAAGCACAGCTTGACGTTCAAGCTGCTTATAATGCAGCGGCTTCACAACCGACAACCGCCGACCTCAGCAGTGTATTCTTTGGGGCGGGTCTGACTCTTCCCGCAGGTGTTTATTCCTTTAATGAGACTGGGTTTGCCGTACTTAACGGCGAGCTTTTCCTCGACGGGAATGGCAACCCGGACAGCGTCTGGATCTTCCAGATAAGCATGAATCTAGACTCCGCGTCTTTTTCGAGCGTTATCCTAATCAACGAAGCCTCACCCTGTAATGTCTTTTGGCAGATAGCGGGTGACGCTGCTATCAGCGCCGGTGTCGAGTTTACTGGCAATCTCTTGATCCAGGGCAGCCTATTCACGACCGAAAATGCGACCTATAATGGAGGTATATACAGCCAAGCTTCTGTCAATCTCAACATAAATAATGTCACCGCTTTGCCACTTTGCGCCCCCGTGCCAACATCGAGCACCACTTCAATATCGAGCACAACTACATCCGATACTGAGTCTACTACAACTGCAACTGATATAGGGACTACCACGAGCACACCTGGCACCGGAACGACCACTGGTACTACTGGCACCGGAACGACCACAGGTACTGGCACCGGAGCGACCACAGGTACTGGCACCGGAACAACCACAGGTACTGGCACCGGAACGACCACTGGTACTACTGGCACCGGGGCGACCACGGGTACGATCACAACCGGTACGGGAGGAACCATGACTACAGCCACCAGTGCTGCCTCAAGGCCTGCAGACCCTACTAGGCGGCCTCAGGTTCTCACCGAAGAGGTATTCACGGTGACATGTCCGATTGCTCCAACAACAATCTCTTCATACGGCCAAACCTTCTTTATTAAAACGCCCTGTACCACAGTCTTGACAGCAACGTGTACCAAACCGGCACCTACATCTTGTAAAGACTGTGTCGGCCCCGCGCCTTACCCTCGGCCAGATAATCAAGAGGACGATAAAGAGGATCATCAGGAAACTCACCAGACACCCCCAGAATCGCATCAGGAGCCGCATCAGGAGCCGCATCAGGAGCCGCATCTGGGACCAGCGCCAGTGCCTCTTGAGTCGGCGCCACCGCCTTCCAATGGCCCGGCGATTGTTACCGCAGCCGCAGCTATAAATTGGCCGCATATAGCCGTTTTTACAGCTATCGCCTTCTTCCCGCTCGCAATTTGGTTGCTATGAGATTTTGGCATGTTTACCCTTTTTAGAGGACTGACTGTATTCTAACTGTATGTAGTTCCTGCATCGAATGGGCCGCCTCGCAGGGCCAACTGGTCGCCGAGAAGTCGCCTCAGAGCTGCGTCTGGGGGAGGCTTGGGCTTGATGGACCGTGGTCGCTGCAGACTATTGGCTTCTGGACAACTGGAGCGTCATGCTTGCTCTTGGGGTTTTTGAAAAGTGCTGTGCTCGGCCTTTTTCTCCTTAATCTTGAGAATTGTACTGGGAAAGTTTGCGCCACGCTCGCTGTGCAGGACGAGTTGCCACAGAACGACGTGGTACGGTGTCGCTGAGCCTGCACCATCATGAGTATCACCGAACCACTTCTGGGGCTCAACATCAGCTTGCCCTCAGCGAAAATCAGCAGGGGGTGGCTGTTTCTGGCTTCTCATCGCTCGTCTCTGGCTTGGACGCTGTCCCATTTCGCGACACGGTTGGTCGTAATGGGGGAACTTGGCTGACATTACCACCGCACTCTGGGAGCATCCCCGTGAGGTCGGGTGTGACGCCTGCTGGCTGTCCGCTGTCGCACGGTATATTGGGTGAGACATAACCGCTCGAACTGGACGGAAGAGCATAATAATGCTCACTGGCATGGACTAGACATGAGCCCAAGATCAATGCCCATTCCGAAACGAATTCCGAATACTCGCCATTCCCTGTTCGGTTTGAATCATCATTTGGAGATTCTGTCTCACTTGCTCACGGCTCCAAATCGCATCACGTCAGGCAATGCATGCCGTCGATCGCTCGATGGCACGTCGGTCCCCACCGCAAGTGGTCGAATCCCGTCTCTTCTCGTGCTTAGTTGTATTCCCAGCATCCCGCTGCAAGTGTTGGTCGTTCACCATCAACCGAGACCTTGTTTCCCCGCAACATGTCATCGTTGCGTCGTACATAGTTGGGTTAATCACTCTGCGCCGTTGTCCTTGTATCAAACGGCAGCTCGGGAGCAAATGAGCAAAAACCGGGGCTTTTGTATTTGTGCACCAGAGTGCGTCACCCGATCGACAGCGCGAAGTGGGTGAGATTCCGACTATCCAATATTTCCGACCTACCCTTGCTATCACCTCGAACTATTGAATCGGCAATACGGTGGCGATGAGACTTACTCAAGCCTCTGGAGCCACGCAGCTCCAGCTAAACCCATCTAGAGCTCGTGCGTTCTGTTGCCACTAGCCCTACCATGAGATGCTAACAATAGCTAGTACAACCATGGACATTCTCGCCGCTTCCTGTTGGCTCAGTCAAGCCTGGAGGATGGCTGCTTGGGGAGATGCAGGCCATGGCCGATGGCCTCGCAGGCCATGAGCACGACTTCTACGTCTACGTCAACGAGTCCAACTGGCTCAATACACCCGGCCAAAGCGGTACGGAATACAGCAACTTGAACGAAGCGCTGCCGTACTGGTTCAACGGGCTGGTGCCTCTGGCATACACGCTGGAGAGCGACAGACTCAAGGCACAAGTGCATGCCGTGGCTCAGACCGTCCTTGACCACCAGGCGTCGGACGGCTGGATCGGGCCAGAGGTTGGCGACGCGAGGAACTTCTGGGCGCGTACGCCCTTCCTGCTCGGATTGATGCAGCTCGTCGAGGCAAACACGACGTGGGAGAAGCCGGTTCTCAAGAGCCTCGGCAGTTTCATGTCCCTCACCAACGTCATGCTCAAGAATAACAGCCAGGGTTTTACGAGTTGCGTCAAAGACGTTGACTGCTCATGGGGCCAAGCCCGGGTCCATGACTTGATCATCACCATCCAGTGGTTACTTGAACGCTACCCTTCTGCTCAGGACCTCACTCTTTGGGAGAATATGGACTTGTTTTATGCCCAGAGCCAGTACAAATGGGACAAGTGGTACACGAAAGGAACATTTAAGAAGATTGTTGATTCCAGCGACGGCTCAATCTTCCCATACATTCACGGCGTGAATGTGGGCCAAGGTATGCTCTTCTCCCTGCGTCACTACAACCTTCCTCATATAGAATAGGCCTCAAAGCATCTACTGTCATATATCGCATCAACGGCAGCACCGCCCTGATCCGGAAAAGCCTCGACGCCGTTGACTGGAGCTTCCGGTATCATGGCTCTGCATCGGGCACCATCCTCGCGGACGAGATAGAGCGTGACCTTGCCCCGTACATGGGAAGCGAGTTTTGCACGGCCGTCGAGACGGCGTACTCTTTGGTGTACATGTATCAAGTCCTCGGCCACAACGAGCACGCTGACCGTGCAGAACGGACAATCTTCAACGCCTTTCCGGTCATGATGACGGGGGACAAGTGGGCGCATCAGTACATGGCCCAGCCAAACCAGCCGCATGCCCTCAATACGACTGCAGCGGATGGCCACGTCCCGCCCGTCTTTACGAATGTGAATAGTGGCTTATCGACGACCTTCGGGATGGAGCCCCATTATCCTTGCTGTACCGTCAACCATCCCCAAGGCTATCCCAAGTTCGTAGCAAACAGCTGGGTTGCGGTCGGGAGAAGTGGTCTCGGGCATGCTCTTCTCAGCCCATCGACAGTCACGACTACGGTCAACGGCGGATCGGTGTCTGTTACATGCGATACATCGTATCCATTCGCCAGCACACTTGTGTACACGATCAAGGCAGACAAAGAGTTCAACTTTTACGTTCGTGTGCCTGAGTGGTCTCATTCCTTCTCACTACGTGTGTCCAGGGGACCCTCTGCCTCAACTGAGCGCGACTCCAAGACAGGTATGTGCAGGGTTCACATCAAGGCAGGCCAGTCCAAGGTTGTCTACACTATCGGATCAGATATACGGATAGAGACTCGCTCCAACAACACCGTTGCAGTATTTTATGGCAATCTGCTATACGCCCTAGCCGTTGGCTCCAAGCAGACCTCATCGTATCCGCACGCCTACTATGATCCGACCGGCTCTGGCCTCTCAAATCTGCCATTTCCGGAATTAAGAGACTACTACATCAACAACACCAGTCCATGGAACGTCGCCATTGACCCTTCTACTCTCAAATATCACTGTATGAAAGGTGATAGACTTCCTGATCCGATATTTGAGCAAGGCGCGCCGCCAAACTACATGACTGTCGACGGCTGCGAGATTGCGTGGGGCTCTTACCTCAACGTGACGCCGGACTGGGCACCGAGAGACAGAACATGCATCGGAAAGAGAAAGCCGTATAAGTTGATACCATATGGCGCGGCCAAGGTTCACATGTCTGATCTGCCGGTCAAGAGGTTCTAGATTAGAGGCCCCTGAGGGATGAGAGATTTGCTGGGATAATTGATACTCATAGAGGCCAACCGTCTCTTCCGTGATTGAGTTAAGGATTTGTCCAAATATAAATATATGTCGTCTGTAGGGCCGGGACCTTAACATAACCTGATTCATTTGTAGGGATTTCCCTAATCAACAAAGCAAAACCCGAGGCAGCATTCAGAAACTCTTTTATCTAATAGGCCTTTCTCTGGATCGCGTGTGGATAAAGTAACCGGGCAAAGACAAGTACCACGCTTGTAATCTAGATGAAATGTATCCACGGCCAGCGAGAGAGAGACAGGGAAGATGCAATATGGCTCTCATGAAGTTGGGCCGGCGACCATGCAGCTGAACCATCATCAGTGGCACGCACGGCTCGAACGCAAAGCATTTCACTAGCACTTTGTTCGGCTCCTCACGGATTGGGGGAGATTGTCCTACGTGGTCGAGATGGTAAACAAGATTGTCAGTCCCTGCAGATCTTACGAGTGCCCGAGTTAAAGATGTGAGGCTGACGTCCATTGGATCTATCCGAACTAACCACCATTCGACACGAAACGTAGAGTGAAGGCTGGTTAAACTATATCGGCAGTGTTTCGGGATGTGGCACATTTAGACCATCTTGTAGAAGTGGAAGGTCCCTGATCACCTCGCTCGCATTTTGATACTGCACACGCCAGCACTTCTGAATCACTCGGCCCAGAACAAGACTCTCCGTATCCGGAAATATGTCCCGTTCAAATGACTCCAAAACCTCAGCATCGCCTTTGTCACGATATGGCGTTCCTGTGGTCTCAATTTCGTACAGGGTTGAACCAAGCGCGAAAAGCTCAGACTGCATGGTTGCGTTTGAGGCCGGCCATCGAGGATGTTCCGAACGCAAACTGGGCAATGCGAGAGGCCTGCATCCATCAATGGATGACCCCGCAAAGTCCGAAAGCTTTGCGTTATCGTCCCAATCTAGGAGGATAGTTCCCGCGCTGATATCGACCTGGAAGACCTGGAGCGAATGCACATGTTCCAAAGCAGTGCAAATTTGCGAAGCCCAACGAAGTACATCTTGGGTCGGAGGCAGCAGCTTTGTCCCTCGCAGGTCCCATAGCCGCTTTCGCAGAGGATATTGTAGCCGTTCCAAAACTGGCATGCCTTGATACACGCCCAGGAATGTCGTGATATGTGGGTGCCGGCCTAGACGCTCGTAAATCCGGCACTCCACGTCAATCTGCTCCTTGCAGTTCGGGAGAGGTAGTGGCTTTTTGATGACAATTTCGTCGGATACTTTCAACACCGCTCCAGAGATCCCGAAGCTTATGAATTGCAACCTGCTCACATCCAAGTCTGGGGGAAGGAGAGCAGTGGTCGTCGGAGAAAGGGTTGAAGCCATCTCGCTTATGCCATGTCGCTTGTGCCATGTAATAAAACAAGATGAGGTTTGGTTGATGGGAAAGGCACATCCAACAGCGGTAAGTGTTCATGCATGAGACAAGGAACGGCAATTCAATCTTCCGGCCCATCTTCCAAGCAGAACCACTCGTGCATACTCGTACTCGGTGGCACCAATGTATCATGCGGTCGGGAGGCTCCAGACATTCTTGCTTCCTTCGCGCCGAACTGATAGCAAATAGCCAATAATGCGCCTTGTGGCTTAACAAGTGCATCGTGAAACCGCATCAGTGAATGATCCTGATCACTGTGTGTGTTGCTCATGCGTGTTTAGGGGTAACGGATGGTGCCTTCCACAGCGTCGGTCACGTGATCCCTGACAATTTCACAAGCCAATCTCGTTCCACTCACTATTTTGTTGGGGACGATGAGTCGGCGCTCGGATTATCAGTCTCTCGCTAGCTCCTCGCCACGGCCTCGGCATGGGACAACTTGAGCACTTCAACCCCGACGGAATGATATCAACTGTCGACGGCATCTTTGAAGCAACGCACAGTTGCAACCTCCGTTCGATGCTGTGATGCCCGCGTCCAGTCTTAATGGTTAAAGCCCGGACGCATCCGACCTACTCGTCAGCGCCTCGTTTCGCCTGGCTCTTGGACGCCTCTCGTGCTTGGGCACCTCTCATGCGCCATATTTCTTCCATTCGGCAAGAGCTACATACGCAAACGTTGTCATAAGCTCCAACGTTTCTGGCGTATCAATAAGGGTGTTGGAAACGCACGAGCTTCACGCTCCGAAGGCCTCGACCATGGAACAACACTTGCCAGGTGGACGAAAGAACGACTCGCCACGGATACGTGTCGCCATCATCGGGACTGGCCTTGCTGGTCTGACCACCGCGTATCTCTTGCAAAACGACACGAAAGGGCGTTATGAAGTCGCATTATTTGAGCAGGTATGCAGTTGCCTCCAATGCCCCGTGGCTGGCCTCGACTCACAAATGGTCACAGGCACAAACGCTCTCATTCGACTCGGCATCCATCAGTGTGAAAAATGAGACTACGGGGACAGTGGATCGTGTTGACCTCCCCATGCGCGGCAGCACAGGTGGCTACTACGCCAACTTGATGCGCATGTACGAGTATTTAAGGATACCACTGCATCCGCTTCGCGTCTTGTTTGCATTTGCAGATGCACAACCGACTTCATCAACGGAGTACCAGTCGGCCCACTCTGAAGCAAAACTGCATCAACCACATCCGACGGGACCCACCAATCCATCCCTCGTATCACACGTCTTGGAAATTTTGTATCTCATTACATGCTACTTCTGGTTCTCGGCGGCCTGCTTCTGCATACCGCCGAGAACGAGCAACAGCGAAACGACGGCACTGGTGGCACCAAACCCCCAATCTAGATCTAATGCACAACCCGTGGCGAGCGGAGAGACAGCAGAAACATTTTCTCAGTATTTGCAAAGAATTTGGCTGCCTCGTCGATACGTCACGCATTATTTGCTCCCCCTGATCAGCTCCGCCTCAACTTGCTCGCACGCCGAGGTCATGTCTTTTCCGGCGACCGATATTGTCAACTATGAGAACCTTTCGCGTGGACAGAAGCACTACACCGTATGTGGCGGGGTTCACCAGGTGCAGTCCAGGCTGGCAAGCGGAATAATGGACATTCGGCTGGGCTCTCGAGTGGTTGCCGTCGAGCCTGTTGCGGCCCAGGATGGCGCCCTTGTGCGGTGGATCCCTGGCTCAGACACGGAAGGCCATGCGTCCGAGCAATATTTTGACCGAATCGTGCTTGCCGTATCACCAAACGTGGCCTCGAGACTCTTTAGTCCTTTGCTGCCTATACTGAGCAAGATACCCACGGTCCAGACTGAGAGCTCGGTCTTTAGTCCCGAGGTGGGCAATACCCACATCATCATTCACGACGAGGACTCGAATCCATCAGGTCGCTGCTCTCATCACGATGGGGATCATTCCCCGCCACAAGTCATCACCTTCCGGACCACGCTATCAGAAGCCGGCTCCAAGACAGAATCTTTTCATGCCATGCCCAACGGTGTGCTCGTACGCACACGTCTAGATCCGGCTGCAGACATGAGAAGGGCACTGCACACAGTCACGTTCACCAGAACACTGCGTACGACCGAAAGTAGAACCGTGGTTCAGAACATTATGCGTGCGTCTCCCCAAAAGCAGTCCGACAACACAGTCGGTTCCGCGACCATCGATCAGGCCTCCGCATGGGTCAATGGGCAGGACAATGTGTGGCTGGTAGGTGCGTGGTGCTGGGATGGACTGGTCCTGCTGGAGGGATGCGTTGTTTCGGCCATGAGGATTGCCGATGATTTTGGAGTTGAGATTCCTTGGCGACTGGGTTCGGTACCAGGTGCCCGATTCCGAGGGACTAAAGCCCTCTTCCTGGGGGTCGGCAGAGCTGCTTTGGAAGCCCGGCGTCAGATCTCTCTAGCAGCCTGGGCAGTTGTGCAACAACTGCAGCAACAACCACAGCTGCCACAGAACCATCTAAAGCAATGAGCGGGAACTCCGGTCAAAGCATTCTGCAGGAACCTACGAAGTAGACGATTCTCAAATAGACGAGCGTCAAAGACGCACACCCCAGCATGCATCAATATGCTCACATGAGGAATACCACATTTTTTAGCCATGCGTTGATGAGCCAGTGGATGCATACGTCTGGTGTTTATTTCACCCATCCAAATTGCCTGCTCTGCGATAGAGAAATGTTCTGCCAAGACAAGACTACGATTATCCAACAGCCAGGCATCAACCATGGAACTCCTACAAGACGTGATATGAGATGCATTAGAGGTAATGCGGGCAATTTCGCAGCGCAGATAAGTTCAGAAATTATTCGGATGCGTAAAGTCGGGGCAACATCGACAATGGCACAGCCCACTAACGCCGGCCGGATACGGGCAAACTATGACGCCGGCCAGACGCCGTTTTCGCCTCCTTGGTGAATGGCATCGCGTCGATTCTATCTCTCACAACCGCATCTGCAATCGCAATCATGGCGCCCGCATTCTCTGGACGGGATTTCGTCCTGGGCCTTGTGGCGGGAGCCATTGTCGTGCCACTTGTGACCATCATCTTGTATTTCACCGTGTCGCGCAATAGCGATTTTTATGGGGTTGATCACTGGAAACTGAACATGAGGACACCGTTTCCATCGATGTGGATGAATCTGGGCTTCTGGTATGTCATGGGCATTGAATTTCCAAGCTCTTGCTATGTCATGCATATTCACTCGTGACCGCTAGGAAACGCGCCGACGGTAGTGCCATTGAGTACTTTGACGAAGCATGTTGTGCGCTGCTTCATAAAATCCTCGACGTGTCGGGGGCCCTGAGCACCAAAGCGCCCCCCAAGGACAGCCCTTCTTCAAACGGCTCACTTGCTATTATCGATCTGGGCTTCGGCTGCGGCGACCAGACGTGGGAGCTCGCGCGCCTGGCCCAGTCCAACGGCCGGCGTACGTTCCGCTACGTTGGGCTGACTCTGAATGAGGCGCAAATGAAGACGGCATCTCGGCGGATTCAGCGAGAACTAGCAACTGCGCCCGATAATGTGTCAGGGTTGGAGCTGGACTCGTTTAAGCTCTTTTGCGCCAACGCTGCAAAACCCGATTCGTGGAGCCCAACAGTTCGGTCTGCGGTTGATGCCGTGGCGGGGGAGAAGATTACTGACAGATGGATCCTGGCTCTCGACTGTCTTTATCACTTTTCTCCATCAAGAAAGCCCATTTTCGCCTATGCAGCGCAAAAATTGGACGCCCAGTTCATGGCCTTCGACCTTATTCTGAACGACAACGCAACCACGTGGGATAAGATACTCGTCAGGGCCGGTAGCGTCATGATGGGATGCCCGCTATTCACCTTTTTGACTGAAAAGCAATACAAAGACCAGTTAGTCGATTCGGGCTATGACCGGAGCCTCATCACCATCAAGGACATCTCAGACGATGTTTTCCAAGGGGTGACGAAATACCTCGAGAGACAAGAGATGGGCCTCGCGCAGTATGCCGTCTCCATGGGTGGATTCAAGCTGGCTGGACGGATATTCGGGTGGTATGACAAGTCTCGCATAGTCAAGGCTTCGATAGTCGTCGCTCGCATAAAGCCTAGGGTCGGTTGAAAATGGCGGTATACATAAATGCTAGTCTCGTCTACAGTGTCAAGTCTCTTTACTCGGCAATATCGTTTTCGTCTGTTCACTATGAGCATTGTTTCCACTTGCCCTGCTATCCTTTATCTACCCTTTATGTCTTCGGTACCTTCTCGTCCTCTGAACCGGTTGGCACATAAACTGCCTCTGCGATTTGCATCCGGGGCAAGGTGCGTGCTATGCGCGGGGGATCCCAAATACTCTTTGACTGCAGGAAGATCTCATCGATCTCTTCGAGCGACCGACCATTTGTCTCCGGGAAGAAGAAATACACAGTGGGCACAATGGCCGCGTTCAGCACCGCGAAGATGATATAGTACCGATAGCTGATGGTGTTGAATCCCACGGGGGTCACCTCGGCCAGCAGAAAGTTAAACGTCCACACAGCGGCGGTCGACACGGCGCTGATCGCTGCTCGCAACTGCAAGGGCGCCACCTCGGTTGCGTAGAGAAAGGTCAGGCCGGAGTATCCTACGGTGTAGATGAACTGAAAGACGAAGAGAAAGATGACCGCCACGACCAGCGCGCCCGTGTTATCCGTCACCGAGGTCGTGCCGGCCAGAACCGCCATGGATATAGACATGCCAGCTGCACTCCACAGCATCAGGATGCGCCGGCCTAGCCGGTCGATGGTGAAGAAGGCTAGGAACCCGCCAAATGGCTGCGTCAGGCACATGGCCGCCGCGAGAATGCGAGATTTAATCGGACTCAGTCCAAGGTATTGCTCGAAGATGGTCGTAGCATACATTGAGATTAGATTGATGCCGCACATTTGCTGGAACATTTGTCCGGTGGCAGCCAGGATGGTGCGGTGGAAGAGTCGCTGCTCCCCCATCGTCAGCATAGCCTTCCACGACAGGGTACCGCATAGCGACAGTGACAGTTCAATGTCGCGAATTTCTGCACTGATTGATTCCGAGTTTGGCTCCAAGTCACCCAGCGCGGCAAGGATCTCACGAGCCTCCTGCTGTCGGCCTGTCTTGACGAGCCATCGAGGCGACTCCGGGAAGACCGAGATGAAAACGATGACGGTCAACAACAGCAGAATTTGAAAGGCCAGCGGGAACCGCCACGAGACTGAGCTGTCCGTAACGAAATAGAAACCAAAGTCGATCCAGAGCGCGATGCTGACGCCCGCCCCGATGAAGATGCCGTCCGTGGCGACGTGAGCGCCGCGTTTGCTCGCGATGGAAATCTCCGCTTGCCACACAGGCACCGTTGCCAGATAGCCGCCCGTGCCGAGACCGAGCACGATTCGTGCAACGATGAACTGCCCCAGGTTGAAAGCGGTGGCCATGAGTATTGCGCCGATGATCGTCACGGCAGAGGCAAGTACGATGACTCGTCGGCGGCCCAGCATGTCACCAAGGTAGATGCATGATAGGGAGCCGAATATTCCTCCGATCGTGAACAAGGCGACGACAGTTCCTATCGCACTGTTACTTTCCCCATGCTCGAGGCAAGCGGATCGAAAGAGGGAATACCCTGAACGGTGGAGTTGTGATGCTGTTGAGCCCCCGAGGTATGCAGCGTATCCAGTTCGGGAAAGGTTCTAACAAAGGATTCCAGCGTCAAAAGCCCGCCGGCGACGCTCAAGTTGTATCCGTAACACACAAAGGCCGGGCAGACGGCCAGCCACATGATAGCTCGGCTCAGCGAGGAGCCGCGTAGGCCAAAGTAGGGCGCCATGGTTGTACGTATCATCAACGACTCCTGGAATGGTATTGGGGATAACGAGCTTGTGATCTCGTCCTTATAGTTGAGTACGAGCAGTCAAGCCTCCTTGCTGCAAATTGATCCCTCGATTGAGATATTCCTGCCCCTTTATATACTAGACACCCCGATTAAGACGGTCATCGGCGGGCCCCGGTGGAGATGGTCTCGCCATACATAAATAGACAGATCGATGTACAGTTGTTCCTTCCAGATGTCGCTGGTCAAGAGTTATCCCCATAATACTCGTACTCATCTTCCCCGCATCTCACAACCAAATCCCCGGGATCGTCAGCTCTAATGGCCCAACGAGATGCTTTTCCCCGCGGGGTATTTTCTGGGGTAGGTTGTACTGCGTACCGGACCCGGCCGATGCGTTAATAGAAAGCAAGCCAGTCGCGTTTACGTAAAGGAGCCTCAGCTTAAGGGACCAACTTGAGCGTGTGCGGCGTTCTCCTGCCTATTCCCTTCTACGTGCACGGCAAGACAAATACGGGAGTGTCGGAAACTTAGAAAGGCTCCGGGGCGATCGAAGCTATCGTCATGAGAGATAGACTGCCTTAACATGTGTAGAGACATTTGTATTTGGTTGCCGCGCTATAGTAGGCCCTTGACATGGTCATTAATAATAGCATTCCTGAACGCATGTACCACACCACGGGAGCTGCAAAATTCCACCATGGAACAGGGTCACGGATAGTAACGGCGACGTGACGAGGAGGAGGTCAGACAATGGAGGACGAGGGGAGAGCCACGGCATTGCATACTGCCCGACACACCGTCGGCTATAAGTGTTAAGACCGTTGCTGATCGGAGGCTTCCGGTGCACACTTCCGGCGGTGACCGGTACATCTGTTGGTGACCACAAAGGCGAGGGTACATATGTAATTGGTGAGGAAGATCGTCAAATTGCTGGCAGCGTAAGACACCGGGGCCGGCCACATCGACTCGTCCCGTGATAACTGGTCTTGGGGAGTGCCAGCATGCCGTACCAGCTCTTCTTGGTCCAATGAACACAGTTGAACGGGGCACGTCCAGCGGAAAGTCCATCCGACCGCTACCAACGCATACGCGGGCCATAGACCAAGATGTGGAATCACATGAGCTGGATGTATGCCCTCTGGAAGTGGCAGCTACCGATCAAGGAGGCCCCGTTTGTAGGCCCTTCTCGATAGTGCCAGCTGCTCCGGAACATCGATAGGATGCCGTCCTTGATCTTGTCAGCAGCCTCCTTGATCACGCTCTACAGGGCGGCGTTATACTCTTGTCGATGCCCTGGCCATCCTCTATATCGAGGCGGATCGACTCCGATGGGTATAGCAGTGTTTCTTAACTTATCTATATTTTGATGTTCCTAGACGGGAGCCCGAAGAGGTACGGCTTAGTTCTGACTACCCAAGGCACGACACGGTGCTGACTGATGTATATGGAGGCAGCAGCAGGGGCACCATCACAACACATTCAGTTGGACAGCACGAACGAGCACTTCTCCTGAAATCGATCTTGGCCTGGACGGTGAACACAATCTCCGTGTTTCCGCTGGCACACTTTGTTTAGCTGACGTGCACGTCTACGAAAAAAAAACCCGGACAGCGGAAGGGCGCGACAATACACGGAGAGGTCGATTTCACGTCGCTATATGTAGATTATGAAGCTTAAGGTAGCTATCCCATGCGTGTCTCAGGTGAAAGCTATGCCCGTGGGCCTGCGGCGGTTGGACCCATCACTATCACAACAGCCTTTCTACGCAAGGTGAGAACTGCAATAACAGACTACAGACAATTGTGAATGATCGCAATCATTGTCCCTTCTTTAAAAAAAATTCCTGGCTGATACTCACATTCGCGTCTTCTCCGGAGTTAGGTATTCCCTCTGCATTGGTGGTGAGAATAGTATATCATGTTGCTTGCGGTTTGGCGGAGTACTTAATGCATGTGAACAAAAATAAATATAATTGCAAAGGCAAGCAGGGAGCTCAGGGAGCAAAAGCAAAAAATATCTCCAGGGCGTGAATCGAACACGCGACATTCGGATTTTCTGAGGCAATTACAGTCCGACGCCATGAACCAACTAGACCACCCGGAGTTGATGTGCGGCGCCTTATTGGGTACTATATAGTTATGCCAGAGTGTTGAAAAATGGAGTGCACCCACCAGGCCCCAGCCGTGTCCACAATCATTTGATTTGATGCGCTGTAATTTAGTGGCTTCATACCCTGGAGTCCTGCAATGTGACGGGATGCTGAGTGTCCCAGCACACATAATCAGCATGCATGCAACAGGGTGTTTAGCAGGAAGGATGTGCCTCGAAATGCGTGCTCAGTTAGTCATAGAGCAGGAGAAAACGTGTCTCCGTGTGTCCAGCAGTAGAGCAAGGAAACGAACGCGATCCATGATGCTGCGAGTGCGCCGGCTAATGAGTATCGTTCTAGGCTTCTGCCAAACGCTGTACTTGCTGCGCAAACGTGACTTGGACAGCTGGGCAAATGATCGGCATATGAACTGCAAAATACCATGCTGCGGCTGGCAAGAGGCGTCGTTGAAATAGATTCATGCTCCGCAGCATTGACAGAGAATATCACTCCCACGTCCCCCACAGGCCTCGCCTCCAACAATAGCTGGTGATTTTGCGGGGAGATGAGAAAAGTCTGGGGCCCCAGCATGTGTCAAGCAATCGCCGCGCCTGGCAGCCGGCTACCCGGCTATTGGCATCACACACCCAGCATGGACACACCACCTCCAGGTCAATTGCCGGCGCCTTGAATCATGCAACCTGCAGCCTCATACTCCCCACGTAATGCCGTCATCGGTTTTGCCTGCACGCGAGTGTTGCACCACCCTCACTCCCATTCGCATTAAAGACGAAAGATGCTTGCACGACTTCCTGAGACTGAGATGGCTCAATAGCCGACGGCGGCTCAAAAACTGTGTGGCGACGGACGATCAACGCGGGGAAGACGTGGGGGAGCGTGGCGCCTGAAGAAACTGCGCCGCCAGAACATGGGGAGTCGACGCTATTTGCTGGGCTGAGACTGTCTGTCGGCATCTGCTCAGCTCTCGAGCTGCGGATATTGACCCGCAACCATCAATCGAATGAAGTGTGGGGGTGGGAACCGAGCAACAAGCCAACTTCTGAGCCACGACATATTATATGAACAGACTCAACTCCGCATTCTCCAAACCGTGAGTCGGGCCAGCAACGTCTGGCGTCTGGTCTGTCTGTCTGTCCCTGTCCGTCGCCACCGTCCCCGACATCCGACCGATTGCAATGGCGGCCGCAGAGAAGCAGCTCGACATCGCCCACGACGAGCACCAGGACCACCTGGCCAAGGCTCGCGATGGCGCCGCGCTGCCGCAGCAGCAGAGGCACGCCGACCGCGCCTTTGCCCTCATCGGCAACGAGCAGGTCCAGCTCACCGAGGAGGACAGCCGGCGCATCTGCCGCAAGACGGACCGCGTCATCCTGGCCATCCTCGTCTGGGTCTACTTCCTGCAGATCCTCGACAAGTCGGTGCTGGGCTACGGCGCCACCTACGGGCTCAAGACGGACACGCACCTGACGGGCAACCAGTACTCCCTGGTCGGGTCCATCGCCCCGATCGCCCAGCTGGCCTGGCAGCCCTTCTCGTCGGTGCTCATCGTCAAGGTCCCGCACCGCATCCTGATGCCCGCGCTGTGCCTGGGATGGGGCATCGCCCAGGCCTCCATGGCCGCCTGCAGCAGCTTCAGCGGGCTCATGGCCGCGCGCTTCTTCCTCGGCCTGTTCGAGGCCGGCTGCCTGCCCCTGTTCAGCATCATCACCAGCCAGTGGTACAGGCGCGCCGAGCAGCCCATCCGCGTCGCCGCCTGGTACGGCACCAACGGCCTCGCCACCATAGTCGCCGCCGCCCTCTCGTACGGCCTGGGCCACATCAAGTCCGACCTGCTCAAGGAGTGGCAGATGTAAGATGCCGTTGCCGCCCGTGCCTGGACGGCCGCTCGCTGACCCCTTGTCTCTCCAGCATCTTCCTCTTCGTCGGCCTCATCACCATCGTCTCCGCCCCCTTTGTCTACTGGAAACTCGACAACGACATCCCGTCCGCGCGCTTCCTCACCCAGGAGGAAAAGGCTCAGGCCATCGAGCGGCTCCGAGCCAACCAGACGGGCACCGGCAGCCGCGAGTTCAAATGGAAGCACCTCGCCGAGGCGGCCCTCGAGCCCAAGACGTACCTCTGGATCGGCATGGCCATGCTGCTCAACGTCGGCGCCAGCGTCACCAACACCTTCGGCCCCCTCATTCTGAACGGCCTCGTCTCCGACAAGTACCAGACAAGCCTCCTCAACATGCCCTTTGGCGCTCTGCAGGTCATAGTCATCCTGTCCGCCAGCTGGCTGGCTCAAAAGGCCAAGCTCAAGGGCGCCATCCTCGCCATCTTCATGCTCCCCGTCGTCGCCGGCTTGGCCGTCTTGTACTCGGTCAACCGCGACCACTCGGCCCAGGCGCCGCTCTTGGTCGGATATTACCTACTGGCCTTTCTCTTTGGAGGCAACCCCCTGATCGTGACATGGATCGTCGGCAACACGGGCGGCACGACCAAGAAGTCGGCCATCATGAGCGTGTACAATGCCGCCAGCTCGGCCGGCAACATCGTCGGGCCGCTCCTCTTCAACGACAAGGACGCGCCCACCTACAGGCCCGGCCTGCGCGCCTGCCTGATCATCTTCGTGGCTCTCGTCGCCGTCGTGCTGATCCAGTGGGCCAACCTGATGGTCCTGAACAGGCTGCAGGAGAAGCGCCGCGTCAAGAACGGCAAGAAGGCTAAGGTGGTCGACCACTCCATGCAGGACCAGTACCACGGGATCCAGGAGAGCAGCGGCGACGACGACGAAATCCGCGTCGTGGAGGAGGGCTCTGGCGGCGTGCCGGTTGTGCCAGAGACCCGCCTGGGAGAGAATGCATTCCTGGACATGACGGATCGTGAAAACGACGAGTTTATTTACATATATTAGCGCTATTATTGCTGAATCTCCGATAAACATGCCTTGTTCGGATTGAAAGGATGGTGTTCTCCTCGTAGATGTGAAATTGACCCGTCGGCAATTGATCCCACGTCTGCATGCGGCCTCTGGCAGACGTCATAGCTACAAGTCTCCCCAGTCCCCGGCCAATCGCCGCCTGGTCTTGGCGACGTTTTCATTGCCGCCCTCCTTGGCGGCGTTGTAGGCAAGCCTGAAGACGCCGACGTTCTCGTGGAACAGCGGCCGCCTGTCGCCCCAGCCCGTCACGGCCCGGATCTTGTCGCTGCCGACCCACTGGCTGTACCCGAAGATCAGGGCCGTGTTTTGACTGCTGAGAGTGCCTGGAAGCTCCTCCGCGGGTACGTCGAACCTCACGCCGTCTGTGAAGCCGTATTCTCGCGCGAGGGCGGATCCGACCTCCTTGAGCGTCTCGTATCTCCGACCGGATATGTTGAACGCTTGACCTGCAATAGCCGCGCGCCCTGTCTTAATTGTTCCGTCCGAATATTCGGATAGGCCGGGGTCCGGACCGTTGCCGAAGATTGCGGTCTGGGCGAGCGCAACGTAGGCGTCTCCGCAGTCGTCGATGTGAATGCCATGCAAGATGATGCCTTCGGGTGACGGAAGCTTGAGCACTTTCTCGTCGCCTTCTCGTATAGCAGCAACATGCTCATCCATGTAATCGAACGCAGCCCCGTAGTAGCTCCCGCTGTAGCCGAACAGTGGTGTCGCTCGCACAAGAGCGGCATCGAAGCCCGCCTTTCCATTATCGCTCTCGGCTACTTCAAGCGCCCGCAGAGTGCCTTCCATCCTGCCACGCACAAGCGGGTGCGGGACCAGGGCAGATGTCTCCGTATGAGGTTGCAGTTCGGGATCGCCGTGTAGCTTGGTGGTGCCGTAGTCCTTGCACCCCGACGACCAGAGCACCATGGGCCGGACAGGGCCTCCTTGCGCGGCCGACACTGACGACTTGGCTAGGCCTTGGACCAGTGTGAGGAGGTCACGCCAGTGCTGCTCCTCGGAAACGGGATCGAGTTTGGATGGCTCCGTGCAGATGACAATGACGTCCCATGTAGGGCTGTGAGCGAGTACCGTGCGGGTCAGCGACTCCGGGTCGGAGATGGACCCGACAATGGGCACAACTTCATCGGCAGCGAGTGACGACGCGGTAGATTCGCGCCTCACGAGGCCGTATACACGGAAGAAGAACGCGGGCGAGCCGGCGGCTCGGAGAAATGCCCGGCAGACGGCCGAGCCAAGGTAGCCGTTGGCGCCGACGACGAGAACCGTGAGCGGCCGCGGAGGCGCAGCAGCAGAAGCCATCTTTGGCATCACAATGAGACAGGTTGTGGTCTGTAGGCTGGGAAGCGTAGGATTTGCGAAGGAGGTGCAGTTTATCGCGCCGAGTCAAACTGGCAGCGATAGGAACATCTACTTGGCCAATGTCTGAAATGGCCCATCGCCATTGTCACAGGCATCATTCTCCACAACTTGGAGGCGAGCGCTCACAGCAACGCCACAAGGGTGACCAACAGCCTTGAATCGGATGAACATTGGGAAGATATTACCAATTCAGACCCGTGCATCATGCAAGCGCCGCGTCTGGTGGGCTCGTGGTGACGGCAATTTGTCAGCTCGGGGAGATGCCGCCCCCTTCCCGTTTCGGCCCCGGCCCGCGGCCCAATTAGGCAATCCATCTCGGCGGCGGAGCGCCCGGACCCAATTCCAGAGACCGGACGATTGCCACGGACGTGACAGCATACGGCCAGACCAGGCTGAGATGACCCGTGAGCAGGAGTGCTGGTCCCAAGTGAGGCCTAATTTGCAACGGCGATTTCGATTCGGGAGTTGTCTGCGTGTCTTGGAGGCGACTGGGTTGCCTCTGGACATATGGGCGACAAGGTATCAGTTTCGAGTCGCCCTTACAACCAACAGTATGGCGCAGAACCCCAGTGATCCGTACTGTTAGCAGCAATAGCGGACAAAATGGCTCAGCCTCCGCAAGTCGTGACTCTAGCTCAGTTGGCGGAACACAACACCAAAGAGGACCTGTGGGTTGCTGTCCACGGCAAAGGTGAGGAAAACGACTCGATAATTCATGGAACCGCCAGCCGACACAGGATGCATGCGATACCAGGCTAACAAGGTGGGCAGTGTACCGTCTCTCGTCCTTTGCCACTGACCACCCTGGTGGTATCGAGGCGCTTCTGGAATGCGCCGGTACAGACGGCACCGAAACGTACGACTATGCGGGACACAGCGAGGGCGCCAAGGAGACACTGGAGCGCTTTCTAGTTGGCGACTTGGAAGGACATGCCGGCCAGGTAGAGCCAGGGCCCGAGAGCACCAGCATGTCAACGACACGACCGCCGAACGACAAAGCAGTCTCGAAGCCATGGGTCTGGCTGCTGCTACTTGCCGCCATGGGGCTATCTGGGTTGACAGGTTGGCGCAGACTGACCACGGAAGATATGCCCATTGGCTTTTCTCGCGGAGATGCATTCAGCCTTGGGAGCCCGCTGACGGCGTTTTGGGCTGGTGTGTTGTTGGCTTCATCAGTGAGCTGCATTGGGCTGGGGTACGTGTATGATCAGTTCGGCAAGAGCTTGGAGCACACCAAGGAGCCATTCTCCTACCCAGCTATCATCCCCAGGCCAGTGCGTGTGGCCCGATAGACAAGTCAATTTGAGAAATAATTTTCCACTCATGAGACTAAAGCTGAACTCGATACACTGAAAAGTGATTGAAATTCGCCATTAAAGAAGATTTTGGGCTTACCATGTCTCTGGCATCAGTCACCAGAGTGCTCAGTTCATAGCACGTTGTAGCGCGACACGCAGCGTTTGAGCTTTATGAAACCGTACGTAGGGCCAAGTCACTTGATCGCAACGAGCCTCGTACAGTCTTTCACAGGGAAGAACAGATTCGTTCATAATTTTCTTTTAAAAGTAAAAACAAACTAAACTTAAAAGAAATACAATCCGGTACTAGGTATCGACACAAGATCTACTCAATCGTCCTTGCTAGCCTCCAGGCGAACAAGAGCGCTCCTCGATGCAATCTTTACCGCCAGGTCTGTCATGGGCGTCGCGCTCAGGAGCTCAAAAACGGAAACGTCGCTCTGCATCTCCTTCAAAGCTCGGTTGCGAAGCTCCACCGCATTCAGAGAGTCAACTATGTAGCTATTAGCCTCCAGTGTGGCAAGGGCATGTGACGGGAAACTTACCTCCAAAGTCAGGCAATGGTCTCTGGACATCCACCTCGTCGATGCCGACGCCAATTGAAGCGGCAATTTGCTTCTTCAAGCTCATCTCCACCGCCGCGGCTGCTTCAGTGAGCGACGTCGCCTTGCTCAGCTTCTCACCAACGCTCTCCTCTTTGGCGCCAGCATCCGTCGCCAGGCTGTCGGACTGGACGACGCGCAAGTCAAACTTCCTGTCTCGCTCGAACCCGGTACTACCAGGATTGCGAACCAGCTTGTCTCCCAAGCCGAGGACGAACTGCGCCGGAATGCTCCCGCCGTCCGCGGTCGAGCCGCGCATCACGGCCATCAGGGCTACCTGCAGCTCTTCCAGGCTCGTTTGCAGGCCGGTCCATCCGTGCTGGTATTTGTGCAGGTAGCTATCCAAGTCTCCAAACTCGCCGGCGGCCGTGAAGTGCGACGAGTCGGACACCAGGCCGACGTCTATACTGGTGGCGCGAATGCCGAGGTGAGCGCGTGCGTGGTGAGCAAGCGCATCCTCAAACGTGTTTCCAGAGGCGTAGTTGGCTTGTGCCGTGTTTCCAATGACACCCGTGATGGAGGATAGAAGAACGAAGAAAGGGTCCTCCGCAGGCCAGAGCTGTGCCAGCAGGTTGCGGGAGCCGCGTGTCTTTGGGAGGAAAGCGCGAGACCACTTGGCATGGGTCATGTTCTCGAAGATGGTGTCCTTTTTCGTTAGCTTGGGCAGCACAAGGGATGTGGTTAGACGACTCACCTCCAAGACCATGGCACACTGGACAATTCCTTTCACAACTCGGCCTTGTGACTTCACTTGCTGGAAGACGATGGCGACATTTTGAGCATCTGTCACGTCACACTTGAAAGCCTGGGCGTCGCATCCCCGACTCCTAAAGCTTTCCAAGTCCTTCTCATTCTTAGTGCCTCCAGACCTCGACAGAAAGACGAGGTTTTTGGCGCCATGAGCAACCATCATGTTGGCAATGTTCAGGCCCAGCGCGCCCAAGCCACCGGCAAGAACATAGGTTGCATTCTTATCAAGGGCGAGCTTGGGCGCCGGGGGTGGCATCGTCAACACTGCAGCATCTTGCCCCAACGACAGCACAATCTTGCCGTGGTGGGGGGCTTTCAGGGCCTCTATGGCCTTGGGCAAGTCTTCCACGGAAAAGGCAGTTGCCGGCGAAATGGGCCGAATAGCACCGCGACGGTATAAATCGTTGAAGGTACGCTGGAAGAGAGCCTTGATGATATCAGGTTTCGCTGCCGTGACCTGGTTCATGTCAATGCGAATAATGCTGGCATTCCGCCTCGAGGCGGGTAACGCGAGTACAGATGATGCTGTGGCCTCGCTGCTGAGATCGAGCAGGCACCCAAAGTCTCCGAGAATGCTCGCGGATAGGGCAGTGGCCTTGTTGAACTGAGAGTTGAAGACGGCATCGACTCCCTTGCCGTTGGTGAGCTTGTCAATTGCAGTGACAAAATTGCCCAAACCAGAGTCAAAAATGTGCGACGAAGGAACTCCGTACTTGGTTATGAGGACATATTTCTCAGCCTTGGATGCCACCAGGGCAAAGACTGTAGCCCCAACCATCTGGCAAATCTGGAGAGCAGCCTGACCCAGATCACTGGCAGCAGAGTTTATCAGCACGGCGTGCCCGCGCCGCAGACCGGCGACCTCGAGGAGCGCGTACTGGGCTGTGACGAAAACAACAGACAGTGTTGCCGCGTCCTTGGGCGACACGTCGGTTGGAACAGCCGCAACCAGAGTCGCATCTGCCCGGATTCTTGTTCGGCAAGCTTCGTTATGAAGGACGGCAACGCGTTGACCAACAATCACCGAGGTGACTTGCTCACCGCACCTCGAGACAATTCCGACCGCTTCCTTGCCCGGATTGCCGGTGATGAAAGAGCCGGTCGGCATTTCGCTGAGACCAAGTCCCACAAACTCAACGTCGATCTGGACGTCTGTTGGTCCAAGAGGCGCGCTCGTCAACTCATCGGCAACGCCGAGGCAGCCTTGGCCATCTGCGGACGCGCTCAACTTCAATGCTGTCTTGATGGCCGCAAGACGGCTCTTTACAGGCTTGGGCATGCCCCTTGCAAGCTGCAGCTCTGCATCAAAACCGGGCTCGTCGACCGCGCGAGGAATATGAATCACGCCCTCGGACTCGGCAAACTCCATTTCGGCGTCCTTGCCTTGGGAAGCGAGCCAGACATCGACAAGCAGCTGCGCATTCGTCGGGCTGCCAAGGTCAAATATACATGACAAGTCCAGATGAGGCAGCGTAGTGAGGGTGTACTCATTGCGAAGCACTCTGATCAAGCCTTGTGCCGGCGCAAACTCGGTGCCAGCAGCCCAGGACTTGAGAAGGCCGCCTCGAGTGATCCACAATAGATGGTCAACCTTTGAGACGAGGGCCTTGAATGAGTCAAACTCGGCCTCTGTCCAGGAGTAAATGAGAGGCGACTCTGCCTCAAGGAGGGAAATGACGTGTTTGCCCAGCAAATTGTCTTGACTGAGGGCGGTGAGATGTCGCTCGTGCACGTTGACATTGAGTGAGGTGAAGTGTTCCGCAAGTGTCGTCGACAGCTTGGAAACAGGCCCCGAGGCAGGAGATGGGATGAGTATGTAGACTTCCGCTGGCAGCTCAGACTGCTGATCACTTGGCGAGGCAGAGGCAACAATAATACTTTCCGGGCCATCGTTGGATATCGTGATGGGACGTGAGAAGCCAAGAGACTGCAGCATTTCGGCAATTTGAGACTGTGGCGTGCTCGTCGCCACCAAGTGGCCAACAGGACTCAGCAACTTGCGCAGCTCAAGGAGTGGTCCAGGCTGCTGCTCCAGGCGTCGGCCTGCAAGGAGAAATACGGCGTCAGACTTGGCAGACAACTCTGGGAGCTCAGAGTTCTCATCAATATTCCACAGCTTCACTGCAGATTGCGCCATTGACTGGGGAAGCTTGGAGGAAATCGTTTCCACCAACTTCTGGGTTGTGACCAGCACAGTGACGTTGGCGAACCCAGGCTGACGGCTATGACGTCCGAAGATCTCATGCATAATATCGAACGTCGCGGGAGACTCCTCGTCGACGACGACAAGCACATCTCTTACAACCTGCTTGTGCAGCAAACGGTTGAGCCAGAGCGATAGCTGGGAGGCGAGTAACGTTGCGACATTGCCGTTCACATCGCGAAGCATAGAGACATCCGCGCCAGACTTTATGAATGCGATGTCCTCGCACCACTCGACGCGAGCACACTTCTTCATGTCGTTCCATCCAGCAGAATCAGCGCCCTTGCCAGACGTAACTTGTCTCAAAGCGAAGCCCTTGACGATGAGCTTCGGAGCCGACCAGGCTTGATCTGATACAATAAGGTCTCCGACGATTTCATGGCCATCGGCGCTCTTGGAGGTCAGTTGGCCATAGCCATGGAAGCGACTGCCGACACCTTGTGGCTGCTCCGCAGCGACGAACATGTCGGCGATGCTGTACGGAACAGCGGCTTCGTCGACGGGCCGCCCATCGTTGAAAGCAGCCAGCAGCAGGTGGAAAATAGCATCCATAGTCGCCGGATGCATGATGTGGGGGTACTCGAATTCCTCGGGCATGCTGGACTTGGTGTCGGGGATGAGCACTGCGCCGTGAGACGCCTTGAGCGAAGGCACAGCAAGAAGGGAGACGACGTTGCGGAATAGCGGACCGTATTCCATGCCAATGGTCTGAAGGTGGTCGTAGAATGAGTCCACATCGACTTCCTCACCTGACGTGTCCTGGACGAGCTTCCCATATGCGATCGTCTGCTCAGCCCAGGCCGCATCAAATGTCTCGTCTTCGACTTCGCTCTCGCGCGTGGCTAAATACTCGAGTGCTACGACTCCACGGCAATGTTTTGTCCAAGACGTCGAGGTTGTGGTGGAGAATATCGTAAACTGATACTGTCCCTGGACTCTCTTGTCGGGAAGCAGACCGAGACGGGTTTCAACGGCGCCATCCTCGTCTGACGGCACAACGAGGCCGCGTTCAAAGCCGACGTCGCGGAAGCGGAATCCACGGAGCTTCTTGGTGGCGTCAGACAGCTGGAGAGCGCCCTCCAAGGCCATCACCAGCATGCCTGCAGCTGGGTAGAGCGTCGTTCCGGTGATCTGGTGATCCTCAATCCACGGATTCTCCGAAATACGGAGATAGTTCTTCCATCTCGGCTCAAAGCTGTTCTGCATGTCCACAGGGACACCAAGGAGGTCAGTCCTGGGGAAGGCAGGGTAGCGATTGGACTTTGTTGAGTAGGCCTCGTGCCAAAAGGTTCTGGTGTGATTCCAGGGGTAAGGTGGCAGGTTGGAGAGCGACTTTGGCCCCAGCACAGAGGAGCTGCGCTCGTGTCCATTAACAGTGGAAAGATCAATGCCATGGCCAATCGCCCAAAGCTTTCCTGCCACATTCAGGCTGGACTCAGTCGCGTCTTGGCCTCGTAGGATCATGGACATGAACGCAGCGTCCTTGGCAGTCTTGTTGGCGTTCGCAGCGATGATCTGCTGGACTGGGCCCTTAAGAGCGGCGTGAGGGCCGATTTCGATAATTCCGTCCCAGTGAGTTGGTGCTTTCTTACGCTTCTCACCCGGGGGCTGAGACGTGTGCGATAGAAGGCCTGCCACAGCGGAGGAAAACTCAACGGGCGCGCACATGTTAGACACCCAGTACTCTGCGCTGAGCTGCTCTGGCGACACCAGCTTCCCAGTAAGTGATGAGTACATGAAAGTGCTTTCACTGCCGTCGGCATCTGGTCCAGTATTGGCCGCAATCGAGACATGGCCGATTTTGTCGAGGTAACCTTGCGCCACGGTCTTCATGTGCGGCGAGTGGTAGGCTGTCTTCACTTTGAGCTTCCGAGCGAACTTGCCATCAGCTGAGATGAGCTTCTCAAGCTCATCAATTGCTTCAACGTCTCCAGATAGAGTCACGCTGGAGGGACTGTTGACGCAGGCCACAACGGCCGACTCTGGCGGGACCTTGGCAAGGTACTCCCTGGCTTCGTCCTGGGAAAGGCCCGCTGCCAACATGGCGCCTTTGAGGGTGACGGCTGCGGAGCTGAGGCCTCGCACATAGGCAATCTTGACGGCATCGGCGTGAGTGATGTACGATGCGGCGTAGGCGGCGGCTGTGAGTGGCCCATGTCAGTCGATATCTTTATTTCACTTGCATTTGATCGTCGCAAGGGTTAGCTTACCAATTTCACCACTTGAATGGCCAACGGTCGCTTTGGGCATCACTTTCCAGTGATTCAACAAGTCTACAAGAGCCACTTGGAGCACAGTACAGAGCGTCTGGCTGTACTCGGGGTGGTTGATCTGCGAGTCGTCGGTCTTCTTCAGCTCATCCACAACGCTCCAAGCACAGCCCAGCTTCTCGAGGTGCTCTTGTGACTTGAGCACACTCTCTTCGAATACAGAATTCTTGAGTAATTGGACACCCATGGCAGGCCATTGGGCTCCTTGGCCCGTGAAGACGAACAGCAAATTGCTGCGCTGTCGCAATGATCGCTTCGTCTTGGTGATGCCCTTGGACAGCTGGATGGTCAAGTCCTTCAGAGAAGGGGCCACACAGAACCCACGGAAGTCAAAGTGAGAGCGACGGGTTGAAAGAGTATGCGCCAAGTCTTCGAGATACCTGTACTCTCCTTCATCAAGCTTGGGGCTCGCGAGCGTGTTTGAGAATGCCTTTGCTAGTCTTTGCAGGCCTGACTGGTCCTTGGAGCTGAAGACAAACAGCCGCTTGGAGAAGAGCTCGCTATCGGAGAGCGGAGTGGCGGGGCCGACGCTGACTCCAGACTCAGAGTCTCCCTCGTCGTCATGAACGATAGTGCTATGGTGTCCAACAAGACCGCGGTCGGCTAGATAGTGGTATGCGTCGTCGAGGATCGCGTGAGCATTGGCGCCGCCAAAGCCGAATGAGTTGACACTGATGCGTCGTTGCCCACGGGATGGCCATTTCATGGTCTGTGGTGGCAACTTGAGGTTCCAGTCTGCAAGCTTGAGCTTGGGATTCAGGGTCTCGACCCCGTACGTTGGCACGAGCATGCCCTTTTCCAAACAAGCAACAGCTTTGAGGATGCCAGCCAGGCCAGAGCAGCCCTCTGTGTGTCCAACGTTCGGCTTGATGCTGCCAATGTACAGGGGACCGAGACCAGCAGCAGTCCTCCGGCCTCCCAGTGTCGCCGCCAGAGCCTCCAGCTCAATTGGATCCTAACATATCGTCAGTTAATCTGTGGGAATGACTGTCAGGAACTGAACTTACTCCAACAGGGGTACCAGTACCGTGACACTCAAAGTACTGCGTGTCATTCATATCCAATCCGGCGGCCTCATAGGTACTTCTTATGAGCTCAGCCTGTGCAAGACTACTGGGCTGAGTTATGCTAGGCGTCTTGCCATCTGCGTTCGCACCGGTGGCTCTGATGACGGCGCGAATGGTGTCCCCGTCTCGCAGGGCATCCGAAAGACGCTTGACGACAAGGCAGCCAATACCCTCGCCGCGGCCGTATCCATTGGCGCGGTCATCAAAGGTGTGTGAAATACCCTCCGGGCTCAGCATGTGCATGGCCGAGAGTTGGTGCATCGTGTTTGGGTAAAGAATGAGGTTGACTCCGGCGACGAGTGACTGTATGGATCTGTTATTAGATGATGCGAGACCTCCTGAGATCGGTCAATACGGTGGACCGACGTACCATAGTCGTTTCTCTTAGCCGCAACGATTGGCAAGCCAGATGCAGAGCATATAGACTCGAGGAGCAAGCGGTGTCCAGCGTTAAGCTTGGACCCTTTAACCCGTAGAACCATGACACTCGATTTGCCGTCATGGCCTCGCTAGTCGCAGATGCAGCAGTGTGGCCGACATCGTAAATGTCCCTCAGTGAGAGCATTTCGTAGTCGTTGGTCATGCAACCGACGTAACACCCCGTCTGGGAGTTCATGAGGTTCTCCACTGGGAGGCCGGCTGTGCATCATCGCTAGTTAGCAACTCTCGATTACAAGTCATTGTCTTGTCTTGCTTACCATTCTCGATACTTTCGTAGCTGACCTCAAGCAGCAGGCGCTTCATTGGATCCATTGCCGCCGCTTCCTTTGCCGTGGTGGAAAAGAAAGGGGCGTCAAAGTGGCCGATGTCCTGCTTGAGGAAGTAGCCATGTTTGACACTGATCTAGCATTGATTGTCGCGTAAGTAGGGTTCTTCCACGTTTCCATCGCGTACTGTCTGGACTTACTCCGCCTTTTCTGTCGGGATCGGGATGATGCCAGATATCGGCGTCCCAGCGCTCTGGGGGGACCTTTCCGTGACCAGTCCTAGCATGGCTGATCATGTCCCAGAGGCTGCCCAGGGAGGAAGCCTCGCCGGGGAGACGGCAGGCAGCTCCTATGATGGCAATAGGCTCTTGCCTGTCAGTCTGGTCCATTTTTCTGCCGTGTATACTCTTGCAAATGGGAGAGCGGCAACACAGTCACGTTCTGATTACATGGAATGGAAAGCCTGTCAACTGATGGCGCACATGTAGGGTTATATCGAACTCTGTTCACTGGCAGACCGAAATCAAACATATTCAACAACTATTCCAGCGCCTGCACAAATGCAATTCGTGTAGTGACTTTGCTACTGTGAGGCGGCGGGAGTCATTTCCAGCAGTGTCGGGATCCTGCGACTGGAGTTTGCCATTCACGTCCAACTCGGCACACGGATTGGGAAGAATAACTAACAAACGTCATTCTCCAATCAAATTGAGAACCTCCGAATTGCTTATCAGGCACGGAGATGTATTAATGACCTCGGTGGGCTTCGGAGCGGCCGGGCCGGGCCGGTGCCTTGTGTTCTGGGCTTTTCCACCATCAGCCGCAATACGGGTTATTCCCAATAGCGCGAGATTCGCACGGAATAGGCCAAAACGGGTAAGTAGAACATACGCAGGCATGAGTCAACGAGGTGTGCCTCAACCCTGTGGCGAACATTCCGGCAGTCATTGAAGGATCCCCCGAACCGGGGTTGCTTTGTGGCCGTCTGGTGTAAGCTGTTCCTCCAGTTCTCGCGTCTTCATCATAGACCAGACCGCAGTCACTTCACTTTCGTAGCAGCACTGCGCAACCCTCTCCCATCATCATGAGAATTCTTTGTTTGCACGGTGTAGGAAGCTCTGGTAGCATTTGTGAGAGTCAGCTTCGTCCATTCATTCGGGCTTGTGACCCCAGCTATGAGTTCATATTTGTCGACGGCCCAGTGCCGTCTGCTAGAGGACCAGGTAAGGCGCGAAAATGATTCAATACCCATGGAATATTGTCAACAGCTAACTGTGATTTTGCTTTAGGAATGGAAGCCTTTCTGGATGGGCCGTTCTATTCGCACACCAACGGGTACGACCCGGAAAGCATGGCTCATGCCATAGAACATCTCGAAACAATAATCGACGAAGCCGGGCCATTCGACGGTGTTCTCGGTTTCAGTCAGGGCGCAGCCCTTGCCCTTTCATACATGCACTTGCAGCAAACTTGGAATAGGCCCATTGGGTTCAAGTTTGCGCTCTGCTTCTCCTCTGTTATCCCTTGCTCCGCCGATAAGGATTTTGGCGATGGTGCCATACAGCGTCTTTGTCCTCTACCTCTAAACTTGGACGGCATCGGATCTGTGGACATTGAGACGCAGACGTACGAGGAGGCGCTATTCAGCGACTTGCTGCAGCGAACTGTCATCCCAGCCCAGAAGAACAAGTCCTTGCTGCCCGACTATGACATGGAAGTCTACACTCGTGACGATGTCTCTCAAGCTCCAAGGCTTATGCATCCCAGCCTGACCAGACATAAAATACGAATCCCTACGGTCCACGTCACGGGCAAACGGGATGCTGATTTTATGAGAAACATGGCGGCTGCAGCACGAGGACTGTGTGATGAGAAAACGCTGAAGAAGCTGGAGCACAGCGGGGGACACCAACCTCCTCAGAAAGATGCCGAGGTCAAGGCCGCAATAAGAGCGATGGAGTGGGCTATTAGTCGTTCAGTCTGACAAGCGGCCAAGCTTATCCATTCTGAACACTTGGCAGAGTGATGGCAAATGAGCAAATTTCTAGCGACATTCTGAGCTGGGGAATTTGAGCAGATATTGTGTATGTAGCTTTCAGTTTATGACTTGTTTTTACTTCCAACCCGGCGCCGCGCAAGCGTACCTTCACTTGCTTGCATTCAACAATGGAATGACATACAGTTTGATCACCGAAAGGCATTGCTCAACCATACATCGTGGATTTCTCTGACTACAACTATCTCGGGTCCGGGTTGGAGTCGCGGGACTCCAGCATCTCGCCATGGCTATAATTCTTGCTCTTTGCTAGCCGTCGCTCTATCAATACTGCATTTTAACATCCGTCGGACCAGGTTTGTCCGTTTCTCGGCCTCTACTAGTATCGCCATCCGACTTGTTCGACCACCAGCTCGCATCTTGAGCTTTCCCAGCACCTGGGCAAACTCGGTGGTCTGGACCGTCACAATAGTCGTGAGCACATGCATGCGCTCACAGTTGCTTTCGATGCGGTATGTTGAGAACCACATATCGTCAGCACCGTCGCTGGACCGGTCATTCGATGTCCCACCAGAGTCACTGTCCTCGGCGACAACCAAGGGCCATGCCCCCGACCCCGGAGATGATGTGGATCGTGTGCGTGTATTCCGCTCCCTGTTTTGGACCATGGCCTCCAACATCCCAACGCAGCCCTTGACAACTCGCTCGTACATGTCGCTCATGTACTGGCAAGCAATCGCAAGTAGCGTATTTGTCTCGCCTCGGCACTGGCAACGCTCGCAGTCTAAAGCAGCCGTGCAATGGGCAATGGCATTGCGAAGGAGGCTAAGAAAGACATCCATTGAAGCTGCGTTGCTGTTGGCGCTTTTGGAACCAAGTTCCTCGAGCAGATACACGGTGTGGTTGAGGCAACGACATCCGTCTCCTTTTGAGTGACAAGAAGCTGTTGACGTAGACGATTCTCGGCCTGAGGTGCGATGTCGAGGGGTTGATGTCCTACTGTTCTGAGGCTTTCGGCGCTCTTCGAGGGTAACGGCTCTCCGACCCCTGTTGTATGACATTTGAGAGAGTGAGGACCATCCGTTGCGGACGGGCATATAACCCGAAATGTCGTGCCCCGTGTGGAGGTCCTTGTTGCTGTCACTACTTCTGCTGCTGGACGGAGCAGACTGATGATGTATCGATGGAGCGAGTGAGTCATTCAGGGGGGCCATTGGCGCCTGCATCGGTCTCGCTGGATTCGGGTACATCCTTGATGAAACGTCATAACCGTCGTCTTCAGTATCTGAACACTCTTCCGTGAGCCCTTGTTCATTCAAGTGCGCAAATCGAAGAGCATTCCTGCACCTACCGCTGCGGCATTCGGTGTCCTCCAAAGGGGCGTCATTGTGCTGTTCGTCCAATGCGTCCACGTCGTCTGCCAGGGCATCAAATTGTGACATCAATGCTGGATCGAGAAATGAGTTCATGTCCGGCCATTCGTCAAATCTCATCCTGCCCCCAACGAGCGGAGCGCTGCTGCTAGCCGGGTTCGAAGATAGCCATTGCTCGATGTGTTGTTGCTCCAGGCTCGACTCCGAGTTGACATTGAACATGTCAAGGCTCGCAGCAGACCCTTGAAGTTGCACTCCTCCAGATTGAGCCGAATCCAGTCTGCGGGTGGCCTCGCTATCGGCAAGATCATGCTCCCCATCCCTGCATTGCATGTCCTGGCTGGCATTGTTGGTGTTGCTGCTCGTTACGACTTCGTGCTCGACTGAGGAATGCCCTCGCTTCTTGCGACGGGTGTCGCGGCTTGGGTATCGACACTCGGCGGAGACTGCGACGCATTTATCGCAGCCTGAAGGGTCTCCACTGCATCGAGTCTTTAAAGCGACAGTCAACAAGAGTTCGCAGTTCAGTAGATGGTAAGCATGTTCCATATGCAGGTAAACCTCCAAGTCTCTCGCCTTTGAGTGTCCGCTGCGTACAACAATGGCTGATGTTACAGTGACAAATCAGGTAGCACTGCGTTGGATGCAACGACATGATGCCGCATTGCGGGGCTTGGAAAACGTGGGAAGATAGAAAATGACGCAGCGCAATATGAAGGTGGGCAATCTAGACCGTGCAAGAAACCGAGAAGATAGTGAAGCAGTGAAACTCACTTTCCGCGCCCTGCATAGCTCGCAAGACACATGCGGTTTGTCTCGACGGTTCCGACTGAGGACTGAGGCAAGGTCTGGGTTCTCGACAAAGGTCAACGACGCCTTGGGCTGTACACTGAGTGTGCCGAACATGGTGGTCGCAGTTGTTCTGGGGGCGACTTCCAGTTCTTTCCACGCAGGCTCGGCCAAGTTTGGTGATGATTCGTGGGCATGACAGCCATATATTCACTCCACAAGTGTGGTGGTGGTGGTGGCACGATGTGAAGTTACACTGCAGCTCAGCTCGCGTGGAGGCAGCGGCTGACTAGGAGGCGAGATCTGACGCCCAGTTTCAATAACTCCGCTATAATTGCCCCGTACGTACTTTCACGAAAGGCCGGGTGTTTGCTAGCATCACATTTGCGCATTATTCACGCAGAACCAACGTTGGACATCGAGCCAACGCAGCACCCTCGCCCATGTAAGTGGGACTAAGCCCAGCGCCTGCTGACCTGCCGCCCGACTTCGCCACTCTGGCTACTCTGGCCGACGATAGGTGAGATATTTTGCCTGGTATTGCTATATAAATCCAAGCCGCACAGTTTGCTGCCTTTCTTCAGCCCCAAGCTCAGAATGAGATGGCCCAGGGCCAGCCAGTGATGTGCCCAGAACAACCACGGACCAGATAGAGCGCTCCACCAACCACTGGTCGCGGACAAGGCGGCGTCAAGCCACGCTGAAGGCGAGATCGCTGAACAAAGCACATTGTCATATCAACTGCCGCCTCATCTCGTGGCTGAAAACCCGACGAAACGCACGAACATGGCACATATTCTGCTCATAAACGCCACATGTTTGTATGATGCTATGCACACGTGTGCGTGAAGACGGCACGATTCCGCGAGTTGCTACAGAGGACCTTGGCTCATGGAACTGCTATCTGGCGTGTTAATGTTGCCAACTTGCCGCCTACACTGCCTAGCTTCGGCACACGTCGATCCAGGCCAGGACGGGGCGCAGCCTTACATGGGAGGCCCAATAAGCTTATTTCATGGGTGTGCGATCGCGACCTAGAATTTTGCGCCTATTCCAGCCGCAGCTTGGCAGTGCCGCCTCCCTGCACGAGTACTTGTAAGAGCCAATCCACGGCTGTGGCGGATGCATCAGCCGGGCGGACAAATGGAGCCAATTTACCCCACGGCAGTCGGAGGTTCCGTAGATGATTTGTTGAAGGTGGCGCAGAGATCGGGATTGTGAAATCTACGGCCCGTATGCAGAGAATAGTGATTAGGGGTGCTAGAAGGTTGTGGACCTCTGAAGAAACCGCTATGGAAGCATCGGTGGGAAACTGGAGATGAGATCGTATAAGTTGTTATTCCAGACTACGGAGTAAGTTATTAAGAACGAATACAACGCCTGGCAACCACAGGGGCAGATAGGTGGCAGCTACTTACGAAGTGGTCTTCGTGCATAATATGGCCACGGACAACTCAGCAGGGCGGAATCTGCAATGCCAGCCAAAGCAACAAGTGATGTACGCACTCCGTTATCCAACTGCCAGCTTGAGCACAGATCCGACCCCAATCTTGCGCCTGCAGGAGACGCCTAGAAGTGAAGTGGCGACACCCTCGCTCCTTCGCTCGCACTTAAGGTTCGCTCCATGTTGGTTCGTTGACGCAGATCCGGAGGGAATGCTTACCCGCAAGGGGCTACAACACGTGGCCCAGGAATTAAACGCCGGCTCCGCAGTCCGTAGTGCCAAGACAAGAATCTGGGATTATGCACTGGGGTTCCTGGAAGGACCTAGGGTGTTGTCGGTGCACCTGTACGGACTGAACCTGGGTCAAATTCGTGTTGGGCCATGACACAAATTCCCACAATCCCACATCAGCCTATGGGGAAGGCATCTGCCAAAGCCCTATTGTTTCCTGTGTTTCACGAGGTACTAAGTACTCCGTTCTTCGGGTGGGATGGCGATCTCCCCGGACTGCGGGTGGCAGCACCGAGAACCCATGTCGGTGGGCCTCTCTCAATCCAATATTCCTCGCGATTGCGACATCGCAAGCGAGAACAGCATTCAGAGTAGCTAATAGCGAGGCTTTCAAACAGGGGGTCTATGTAGCTGCTTAACTTTGCCGCCCGTGCCCTGACAGGGACGTGGAGCTTTAACTTCTCGCCAACGCACGCTTCCGTATTTGCCCTCAGCTGTCACGGCAAGATCCTTACACAGCGGGACGAATTCTTGCCGTAAACCGCAGGCACACGGAATTCGACCTCGTGGTTGCTTCCGAATGATGCCGGCGGCCCGGAATGCCCAGGCCATGGCCAACGGCAGGCCTCGTTTACCGCTCTGCGCAAATTTCGGCAACGGAAGTTGGCCGTCTCGCCACTTTCGGACCAGCTTGTCTTCAGCGCTTCTACACGGCTGCACACCCACTTGTGCATTGGTAACATCATGGTTGACCTGTTGCCTGCCGGCTCAACAAGACGATGTCACCTTCTCCAACCCTTCAGGGATGCACATTCACAACTATTTCCGGATGACTCCTTCCCTGTGCAGAACTGACTGCCTGTCCTTGCTCTTGTAGCCTACCTGCTTTGCTCCCATTCGTCGATCTGCCTCGGAGACAAACAAGACACTTCTATCAGCCTTATAGTGCCGGGTCCTAGCAGGATCTCGACCATTCGATCGCGGTCGTTCCACTTGTCGGTGACAGGATTAGCCAACAATGAAGACGTCTACGGAGCTTTAATCTTAGATGCTGCAGGTTGAACGTGTTCGGTCGATGGGCATGCAGCTGCAGCAATCCCACAAGTGAAGGGCAAATGGACACCAGACGGAATACATGTGACGGGACACGCAGTGGGAGAGCATAGGAAGCAAGGTGAAGCGACTCCAGATCGTCATGCATAACTAAGCTTATCCATTGACGGACTACTTGCCGAACCATCTGCCTTTAAGCCTTCGCCTTAGCTTTCCTTGCCTCTTCAGCCCCCTCCTCGTCATATGCAGCCACCTCGATTTCGAGGCGCATGCCCTCAATTCCCAGCTGCGTGACTCCGACGCAGGTCAGGATTGGCTTGTGGTCCGGCATCCACTTCTTCAGGTTCTCAACCATGTACATGAGGGTGTCGTGGCTCATGTCCGTGTGGTACGAGTTGACGCGGTAGACCTGGGACCAGCCCTTGCCGCCGGCATCCTTGAGAGCCAGGTCGACGTTCTCGAAGGCTTGGTCAATCTCTTCGTAGATGTCCTTCTTCATGTCTCCGGTGATTGGATCCCAGCCTCCTACAGTCATCACATGCGCGATTAGCTGTATCCTTAGCGTGGGGACGTCAATGGCAATCCCCTCTGTCTGTAAGGGCTAGACTGAGATAGACTTTAAACGAATGTGCCCGTCGGACTCAGAGGCTTGGTACATGTAGGGCGCGGCAAACAATCATCGCTCATACCTTGTCCGGCGCACTCGATGCGATCACCAACACGAACAGCCTGATGATAGCAGTGCTTGTCGAGCAGGATCCGACCCATGTCCGGGTAAGCAAAGTACTGGAGCTTCGACATGGTGAATGCTGTCTAATTGAGCGTCTTCGCAGGGTGTTGTGAAATGAGCAAGACAGATGGTGAAGTTGTCTAGAAGGGAGTTTAGGATGGCGAACGTTCAACTAGGCTTAAATAGTGCACTGGGCTGCTTATCCAAGTCTCACGGGGCACAACTAAGCCCTGTGACTTGTGCAGACCAACAACCGGCCGTCCTCAAATTTTACAGCAGTTCTTGGCTGCTTGGTCAAGCAGTGCACAGATGCGCCAGCTCGACTCAGCTGACAAATGTCGCTCTGTTGGTTGAAGGTATGGTGTGTTGCCGCATTTGGAACGGGCCGGGCCAAATATGTCAACACGGATGTGCCCTCTTCGGCTATCCGACGTAGTCTACAAACCGCAGCAGCCCAGGATATTCACAGCTGGAAGCTGGAAGCTCCGTTCCTTGTGCAGCCATTACAGCCAGTTAGTGATGTGTAGCATTGTATGGAAAGGTTCAGGAACGTACTGCCGAATCCGGTGTTCTGTATTTGAAAGCCGGCACCATAGATTGGGTTGAATACGTGTACTTTGCAGAATCAAGTGTATCAAGCGCAATAGTATGCTTCGTGCCCCCGTACGTGCAGTTCAATTTGGGCTGTTGCTCAACAACATCATAGTTGTACAATCTCATACCATCGGGTATCAGTCGCGATGCATCAGCAATTTTTTGTCGGGCACAACGCCACGGATCGCTGTCAAACAATTGATACATCCAGCCTCGAGACGGTTCAACAGCTAAGAAGCGTTGTTGGTCGGCTGTTTGCGTTTGCAGATCCTACATGTAAGACATCAATGACTCGTGTGCTAGTCAACCTCACATCGGCTTATTTGCTCTCGTAGCCATTAGCTTCCACAGCAATAACAATGAATACCTTCTGTCACTTGAGGAAATACGATCTAGGAGTGAACCGGTGGAACTCCGAACAGCCGGGGGCTCGCCGATCCAACCTCCTCCAGGTCCACGAGCTCTCCCAATCGTTGGGAACCATTATGAGCTTTACCCTGATCCTCTAGGAAACTACGACAGGCTCTTTGCTCGCCATGGCCCTGTAATAAAGACAATCAACATGGGCACGACGACTTACATTACCAACGATTCCGAAATCTCGCGTCATGTAATGCGCGAAGGCGAGCTGTTTACCAAAACGACATCCGACCCATCCCACCCCCTGTTTTACATGAACGAACAGACAGCGCTCTTCACATGCGACAGTGCCTCTCCGGCCTTTCCTTTGGCGCACAAATTCGTGCCCCCGGCACTTTCGCCGCGAGCTGTTGCCCATTATGCGCCGCTGATACAGGACGCCGCGAGGGGCATTTTCAACGTGTTTGACGAAATGTCAGATAAGGACCTCGCCTGCAACGTTTACCAGTACATGTTCAAGCTTGCCGGGCAGCTCGTCTTTCGAGTCATGGTTGGGCAGGACTTGCAGCATTTCAAGGCTCTCAACACCCCTCCGTCCGTGGCCATTCGCCTTTTTGGCGAGTATTTGAAGCTCATGAAAAAGACATCATTGCGCCCAAAGTGGCATGGGAGTTTGCCATTTGGTGAGCCTGCGCGGCTGCGAGTTGTGCGCAATCTTCTCTTCGATACTGTCGCCAAGGAGATGGACGCGTCGGTCACACCAGACGGAGGGCCATTGCCGGTGGATGACCCCATGGCACCATTGCAGGCCGCGTGTGTGGCCGACTTCTTGTCTCGAGCACGGGATGGGAAAGATAACAGCCTGCCGAGGGATATCCTGCTCGGAAACGTTGTAGTTCTTCTCGGTGCCGGCTTCACCACGACCTCATCGCTATTGTCATGGGCAATCTACTCTCTCGTCAAGTACGACGGCAACCAAGAGCGGCTGCTCCAGGAACTAATCGACCATGGCGCTGATGGGCAGCGAGCATGGACGCATGATGACCTGCATGCCATGAGCTTCATGGATTGCTTTGTCAAAGAAACTCTGAGGCTTCACAGCCCAAGCTTCCAAACTGGCCGCAATGCAAAGACCGATGTCATCCTGCCTGGAGGCTATCTGATCCCAAAGGGCTCCATTGTCATTCCATGCTTCCCGACCATTCACAAGAACCCTGCATACTGGGATAACCCTATCCGGTTTGATCCCGACCGATGGACAGTCCCTGGGGTGGCGGGCAATGCTATGAAGAAAGGCACCTATTCGCCTTTCGCGGCGGGAGGCAGAGGATGCGTGGGGTTCAACTTGGCCTTGATGCAGGTGAAGATGGTTTTGGCAGAGCTGGTCTACCGCTACCGCTTCGAAGACGCGTCGACGGAAGCGGTCGTATATGACCCGGAATTCCTGGTCGTGCGCCCCTTGAACTTTTATGCCAGTCCAATCAGGCGAACTGAGTGGCCCTCCTCTTCGAAGATGCGGGAGTAGGAGCCAGGAGTCGGTAGTGAAGCTCAGACAACATTCAGATTGACAACATTATACTTGCCATATCCGGCGACTTGTCGTGTACAGTCTATGGGACATACGCACACCAAGCCCATGTTTGTTTTTACGTGTAGTTATCGGATAGAGCGGTTGACTCCTTGAGCAGCCACATTACATTGATGACTCGTGTGTGTATTCAGGGACAGAGCTTCGTTACATCCTTTGGATTGATGACTCGAGGTTCAATGAGGGCTGTCGGACGCTACAATTGAAGTCTAAACGCCACAAAGACCAAAGCCACTTACACGCACGCAGCTGGGTTCAGGGGCCACAGGCTACAGCGGCCTAGGGTATAAGGAAAGAATCCCTTTTCGAGACTCTTTTGAAGCACAATCAATTGATCAAGCATTTAATGGCATTCGGATCTCGCTCATAGCGATAGTAAAGTCCAGCGAATAGTCTGCGGCGACGGATCTTCAATCTCAAACAGCCAACAGCACAGCTCTCCAAATACTCAATAGTCGAGTTCAAAAGCATACTTGTACATGTAATTACATTTTCGTCTCGCGATTCGAGTCACGGGTTCTAAGAGATAATCCATCTCTCACGCAAGTGCATGCCATTTGGGGTTGATAGCAACGTGCTATTCTCAGCCAGGGTGTCCCAGCGGGCCGACCCGATATGGTACGGTCCGGTTGATTCACGTTTGTGACAGCCGCCAATCGCCTCGCAACTGAAGGCACGGATCTGGACATGGCGTTTTGCTCGCCACGGCATCATCCTGGATTTCACTCTTCGATTGGCGGTGGTAAGCAGGAAAGTAGCAGGAGCGTCTACTCCGTAGGGTTTATGCATGTCAGCTCACTCAGCCAGAGCAGGGATGCTGCAGGAAGCTTTATGGCGGTTATAGCTGTCAGTGATGTTACAACTACGGATTACTCCGCACCAGATCGTCAGTAGACAACGCCACTCTGCACAGCACCATGTGTGGCATCACCGCCTGTGTTCATGATCCTCGGATCAAAGCCGACACCCAGCCCAACGCTCATTTCGGCGGCCGTAGCAATGGCGATTTGAACGACTGCATCAATACTCGTACAAACGGTCTCACAAATGGCCATGGAAGTGGCAAACTCAATAGCTCACCTGCGGAATCCATCTCGACGAAGCTCCAGGCTTCTATCGACGTCCTGAACCACCGCGGACCAGACGAGTCTGGAATATGGGTGAGCCCGGACGAGAGCGTCGCTCTTGGCCACTGCCGTCTCTCCATCAATGACCTCTCACCCAGCGGGCGGCAGCCTCTCACCAGCGACGACGGCCAAATTCATGCAGTCGTCAATGGCGAGATCTATGACCAAGATCGGTTGCGAAGCGTTTGCTCAGAGACACATGGATACAAGTTCTCCAGCGAGAGCGACAGCGAACTGGTCCTTGCACTATACAAGATCTACGGCTCGCCGGGCTTGTTCGAGCACCTCCGCGGAGAATTCGCATTTGTTCTGTACGACGGCCGGGAGGGTAGCAAGAAGGTGATAGCTGGAAGGGATCGGTATGGCATCAAACCATTGGTCTGGACTACCGTTGGTGATAAGATCCTCCTGGCGGCCGAGGCAAAGGCGTTCCTACCTTTGGGTTGGAAGCCAGAGTGGGATGTCCAGGCTATCGCTACGTCTGCTTGGCATCTGAATGACCGGACGCTGTTCAAGGGCGTCAAGAAGCTGCTGCCCGGTCACTGGCTTGAGATCACGGACGCAGGAGTCGACATCCATCGGTACTGGCACGCGGAGTATGAAGACAAGGTATGCTTCCAATACCTCTATGGCCGTTATCACTCTTGCTAACCGGGAGCAGAGGAAGGTGGAGACGCGCAGCATAGACGAAATGATTCTCGGGGTGCGCGAGCGCCTGGTCGAGTCAATCCGGCTCCGGCTCCGGGCCGATGTGCCAGTCGGAGTCTACCTTTCCGGCGGCATCGACTCCTCGGCCGTGGCCGGTATCGTGACGCAGCTTGCCAGAGAGAACCACGTCAAGATTGGCAGCGAAGCGTCCACCAGAGTCGCATGCTTCAGCGTGGAGTTCCCCAGCAACTCTGGCTTCGACGAGTCGAGCATTGCCGAGCGAACCGCAAAGTGGCTCGGTGTCGAAGTGGTCAAGAAACAGGTCAATGAAGAGACGCTGGCCCGCGACTTTGCAGACACGGCGTATCATTGCGAACACAACCACTTTGATCTCAACTGCGTCGCCAAGTTTGCGCTGTCCACTCTGCCCCGCGAGCATGGTGTCAAGGTTGTCCTCACGGGCGAAGGCGCCGACGAGCACTTCGCCGGGTACCCGTACTTCCCTGTGGAGTTCCTGCGCGAGGCAGACTACTCGCAGCCAGACTCGCTTCTCGCCAACCAGCACGAGCTGCGCGAGAAGCTGCACGTCTCTGTTGACGCCGACATGAGGCAGGTCTTTGGCAATCTCGGAGCCACCGGCGACGAAACGACGCGGGACTGCCCAGCGCTGGCGGATGTCAACAATAGCACCATTCCCTGGACTCTGCTTGTCTGGCAGGCAAAGCGACAGCTGTTTGCCCCGTGGGTTAGAGGCCAGACCGAGGGGCTTGACTACACGAATACCATACTCGAGTCTTTCTCTCCTGACGCTCGAGCCAAAATGCGCTCTCGGTGGCATCCTCTTCATTCTGCACTATACATGTGGAACAAGACTGCGCTTGCAAATATCCTCCTGTCTTGCTTGGGCGACCGCACAGAGATGGCACACAGCATCGAGGCTCGCACGCCCTTTCTCGACCACCACCTGACCGAGTATGTGAATCGCCTGCCCCCCAGCGTCAAGATTGCTCTCACTCGGCCGGAGCAAACCGGGGGCGAGGCGGCCAGCCACGAGGATCAAGGCCCACTGTGGAAGAATGCGGCGCCTGGCCTAACGTCGTTCACGGAGAAGTGGATTCTGCGCGAAGCCGTGCGGCCTTATATCACGGATGAGCTGTACAAGCGAAAGAAGCACCCCTTCCTAGCACCGATGAGGTGGCCCAGCAACGGCCCGCTGCACCGCATGCTCTCGACACTGCTGACGCGCGAGGCCGTCGAAGGACTGGGCTTCGTTGACTATGGTATCGTTGAAGAGTCCATGAGCCGCGCATTTGGGGAGAAAGCCGATGCGAGCGCATTCAGGACCTTGTTATATGTAGGCGCATGGGTCACGCTGGCGGAACGGTTCGGCGTCAAGAAGGCGGACTTGGATGACTGGGTTGACTGATGGAAGGGCCAGATGCCCGATACGGCATTGTGGGATCGTGTAGATGCGCTGTATGTAGCCAGAAAGAATATCGATTGCGTAAACCCGGCATCATCAGTTGCATACCGACGAAGGTAGAACACGGGCGGCAGCTCCGAAGCCTCCCATGTCCGCTCCGTGTGGAGACCGGGGCCGAAGCCCGGAGGCGTTCGGACATGGCCAAGACGAGAAGGCCCGTGGCACTCCGCAAGATGGCTTTAGCGAGAAATATGGCTTTGCCATTGACCTGCAGGGTCCCCTGCTTACAGCTTTCAGCTGGTCATATGTCGTATACTAATGGGCGCCCATGTCAGGCGAGCAAGTTGGGCGTCTCCGATCGCTTCATAAAACGACTGTCTGTCGTGAACTCTAAGTGCCTACTCTCAAAGATGAAAATATCGCGTTAGGATGATCACCATGAGAGCAGCATTTTTCCTGGCCATGGGCCTTGTCGGCTTCGAGACTGCAAGGGCATCGTCCGCAGGCAGCGCGTTCAAACTTAAGTCCCTCCACATCGACCTATCGAAGGAGGTCCCGCGCATGCTGGACATGATTAACAACACGCGCCTGCCGGACGAGCCAGAGTACCCTGGGCTCGGGTCGTCGATGGGCATTGACCTGGATGTCTTAAAGTCGCTCCGAGAAGAGTGGCTGCATGGGTTTGACTGGGACGCCGAGCAAAAGCACATGAACCGGTCCGTGTCTTTCCAACTCCCCGGGCAAGTATGTGCGGCTAAATAATACAGGATTCACCACTACACTGCGGAGATTGAGGGCTTGAAAGTGCATTTCATCCACGAAAAGTCAAAAGACCCCAATGCCATCCCGCTGCTCATCAACCACGGCTGGCCAGGGTCGTCGTTTCTCGAATTCGCGCCCGTGATCAAGCCGCTGACACAGATAGCCAACGTCTCGTGTGCAAAGGGCAGGAAGCAAGTCTCGTTCAATGTCGTCGTCCCATCGCTGCCCGGCTTCGCCTTCTCGTCGCCGGCGCCTGCGAACTGGACCCTAGACGACACGGCTCGCGTCTACAACACGCTGATGACCGAGGTGCTCGGCTACCCAAAGTTTGCTGTTCATGGAACGGCGCATGGGGCGGCGATTGCGTACACCCTCTACGAAGACTACAACACCACGACGAGGGCTGCTCATTTCAGTTTCATTCCATTCTTCCCTCCAACGGCGAAGGATATAGCGACAACGAACATTGCATTGTCGCCTTTGGAGACGTTCATGTTGCAGAGGTCGGATGAATGGGGCAGGACCGGCAACGCCTACTATTTGCTGCAGCTGACCACAGTAACGAATCCAATCTGACCTCCGCAAGGAAACGCTGGCTGACGACGCAATAGCCAAATACCATTGGACTGGCTCTGCAGGACAACCCTGTGGGTCAATTGGCATGGATTGGAGAAAAGTATATCGACTGTGTGTGCCCTCTGATCAACAGCACAGGGGCTTCTGGGCTCAGGGTCGTTAGGAAAGAGAGCGCCTGCTGACGCTGTGACAGGGTCCGACCCGAGAGCTGGAAAGTCTCCATCTCTGCTGAACAGGAACGAGATCCTGCGATGTGTTTCATTGTACTACCTGACTCACACGTTCCTCTCATCAGTCTTCACCTACGCTCAAAACCCAATGGCATTCCGGCACGAGTACACCAAGGCGCCAACAACGGCACCAATGCTGCTGAGCCAGTTCAAGTACAACGTCGGATTCTGGCCGCGACAAGTGGCGGAGACGGTTGGCAATCTGGTGGAATTCAGGAGTAAGCCACATTCTTGCTTGTATCACCGGCTGTCCCTCATACTAACTCTTCGCACAAGATCACGACTTTGGTGGCAATTTTCCTGGGCTGGACAACCCACCAGCTCTGATTGCGGATTTGCGAAACATTGGGAAGCACTGGCAAGAGTAGGTGGCTGTAGGTCTAGACCTTCCAATCAATACACATTGTAGACATTGAACACTAGGTTATCTTGCCTCTAATGCCAGACCCCATCATCGATTACTTTGCAAAACCGATACAAAGGTGTCTGTTTTCCTTGGCTGGCTCAAAGGTACTTCTTGTTTCTCTCAATCGCCAGGAACACCAAGCTCCACAGCTGCCGGATATCACTCTCCGTCCCGCCGCTGACGCCCGGCGGCGGTGGCAACACGCCCAGCGGTGAGAGCTTGTACTCTCCGCCCGTCTCATTCTTCGCGCCGGAGTACGTCCAGCTCCATACCTCAGACTCGAGCTGGTCCTCGTTATCCTGGATGACGTCCCATAGTCGGTTGTATGCGCCCTTCAACGCAGTGTAAACGCCAGTGTCCTTGCAGAACGCTGGCACCGTGCTATCTGGCTGCGTAGAACTGTTTGTCGAGTTCGAGCCGGGACAGCGATCCAGCTGGATTTCGAAGCCCTTGGCCATCAGTGCCAGCTGCCAGCTCCAGACAACCGTTCCGTGATATGCGGAGTTGGTGAAATTTGCGATGAGCACATTGTTGTCGGAAAAGGCCGGGTTTGCGACAACGACCCCAACTGCAGTCGTCAGACCCGCGGGGAACGGGCGAAGTATTGCGTTGGCCGAGGCGTTGATGAAAGTCGTCAATTGCTGGTCATCTGTCGAGTTGAGCAGAAAGTGGCGGAATCCAGTATCAGTGTGGGTGATTGGGATAATGTCTGGCGTTTCGGTGCTATTTATCGCCAGCCCGTAGTCCACGACCACGCCGTCGGACGAATAGTTGGCGATTGAATCCACGTGCGTCGGTCCGTGATAAAATGTGTTGTTGCTGGTGTACTCCTTTACCAGGGACGTTGCATTATCGACCGTAACATTGTATTGGAAGAAACGTAGAGTGTTGTCTTCCCACAACTTGGCCCTCTTTGACGCTTGAGACGCCCAGTCCGTTGTATTCGAATTGTTTGGGTAGACACCCGGCATCGCTGCCAATTTTGAAATGGCATACAGAGCCGCGGGCACAAGAGCAGTGTTCACGTCAAAGGGGATGCGGCCGTTCGCCAGGCCGTAAGTCGAGTCGCGCCACTGCCCGACAACCTCACCTTCCTTCAAGTGGATGAGGTTGGCAACAGTCTGGTTCTTCTCAAACGCCTCGGTCAGATTCATAATCTTCTGCGCGGTGGTGTAGCCCAGGTCGCCCCAAGTCAAGTTCTTGTTCTGAACGTTGACAGATCCAGCCTTTGTTGCAAGCAGTGGTTTGATCCTGTCGCGCGATGCATTGAAGTAGCGATACATAAGAACCGGGAGATAGTAGTCCGTATCAATCATGGGATACACGAATCCTGCAGCTGTCGAGGTAATGTTCTTTTGCAGATTCAGAAACGTGGCGTAGTCTCCAATGGTTTCCTCGTGGCAGACAGAACCGTCTGTTCGGTTGATTCGCTCCAGCGCTGCGCCAATGACAGCCTCCATCGCGGAGCCATTTCCCGAGCTCAGGACTGGCTGCAGTAGCAGGGCAGCGATCATGCTGTCGCGTCCAAAGTACGTCAGGAACCGCCAGCCGCCGGCCAGCAGCTTCTCTGTATAGGAAAAGAAGGACAGCGACGAGACCTGGCCTGGGTCCTGAGTGATGAGCGCCTGGGACTTGTTGTTGAGAATTTGATTCGGCGTCAGCTGCGTCAGCTGCGGGTAGTTGAAGGAAGCAGAGAAGTGGTACAAGCCCGAGCCAAAGCTGAGGGTGGAGTTGTTGATGCGGATGCGACTATCTGTATTCCTCCAAGGCACCATGGTAAAGGTCGTCGTCGTGACATTGTCAAGCCACAGACGAGATACTTGGGCTCCAGTGCCGTTGAAGCCGGTGACCTTAATACCGCGCTGCACAATCGGGCTGAGGAGACTGGGGCCCTCGGTAAAGTCTCGAATGTTCCTTATGCTTCCCAGAATGGCCAGCGACAGTTCCGCCGAGTCGTTGAAAGAGAGCACGCCTTCCACGCCGACAATGGGGTTCTTGGACGACGAGTTCTTCTGGTACACTGGTCCCAGTGGGTTGCCCACCGTTGAGTTGACGAGCCCAATGGCGAGGGTGCCATTCTGGCCATTCTGTGGCTGGAAGAATGTGCAGACGCCGCTGTTCCCGGCCGGCCAAGCAATAATGAACCGCGGTCCGATAATAGTGAGGTTGCTGTCGGGCAGCGGGCTTGTTACGACTGCTTGGGCATCGACATGGCAGTCGGAGTAGAAGTAGTTCTGGTATGGCGGGTCGCCGAGATGTTGGATCCTCGACGGGCATGATGTCGAGTTTGAATTGCCACCCTGTGCGAGCACCCTCGACGAGAGGCACAGCAGAGCTACCGCAGCATATCGGAGCATCTTTGTAAGTCCACAAGCAGTTGCGCTCTCCTTGACGTGAGGCTTGAAGCAGCTAGAGATAGCCAGCTATGGCCCGAATGGCAGGCTGTGACCAAGCGCCGACGGCCTCGCTCTTATGTACTCGTATACATGGGGCCCGTCATACTTGCCATGAACAGAGCGATGACGACCGCTGACGATCCGGGGAAGTTGGGCCGGTTCCCTGCGCCATGCGCCATGCGCCCTGTACTCGTAGTCGGTCCGTCTGCTGCAGACTCCGCAGTGTCCACAGTGCCGGACGAATGCTCGTGGGCAGACGAAGCGGGGTACGGGAAAATTGCGGGGTTGGCTTCATGGCTCCGGACGGCAATTGTGTTGCCATGATGTCGTCGGCGAGGCGTGGCACGATTGTTTTGTTGCGAGAGGTTGCCGGCTTCGATCTAGCCTTAGCAGCAGGTTCTGAGTAGACGAGGAGTCGTGTGGATGGGTGGGTACCGTATGCTACGTCGCCCATTCGTCATCGTTCAACCGTCAGTTTGCCTCGTCAGGAAAGCTATGAAGACAGAGAGAGGAGGCCAAAAGAAACGCGTTGTTGCTTTATTCCCGCGGTCCGGCGTTGGCACCGACGAGTTGGTTGTGAAGTCAGTCGCGAGTCTTCGCCTTCCCGCCCGGCTACCCTATAGCCCTGTCACTGCACTCTCGCGGCTTCTAGCCATTGTTATTAGTACACCGAGCATGCTGGCATGAAACATGGTTATTTTCGTAAACACTGACGCAATAGTCTGACTTTTAGCCTTACCTACAGGTCATCCCAAGACGTGGCCTATTGACTCACATGATTTTATGTCGACGCAATACTGACATGCTCAAGACTGAAGTCCAGCGGGAGAATCGTCGCGCGTCAAGGTATAAAAAACCCCTAGAAATAGATGGAAATTCACGTCTAGAACAATGAAGTAATGAACAGGAAAAAATAATACTTCGAAGAAAAAAATGGAAGGGAAGGCAGGAACAGAGGTACAATAACATCCCAGGGAGGGAGGGAGGCATTGAAGCGAAAGGGCACCTGGTCAAGAGGCAGAAGAGTAGGAGAGAGAGATTAGGGCAAAAAAGAAACAAAAAGAAAGTCTCCAGGGCGTGAATCGAACACGCGACATTCGGATTTTCTGAAGCAATTACAGTCCGACGCCATGAACCAACTAGACCACCCGGAGTGGGGGCTAGGCAGGATGCCGTAGCTCATTTTGTTGAAAGATGCAGAACTTATTGGGCATTATAAAGACTAGGACGAAAGGTTGTGGTGGAAATGGCGCATGTCGGCGTTGAAGGCCAATAGGGTCGCTGGAAATGGTGGTTCTCGGCGGAGCGTTAAAGCGGGAACACGGCCCCACTCAGCGGTCGTTTCTTTCGCCGGTGCATCGGCGTCCTTAGGAGGTACCGAGTCATGACTGTTGGACACGTCCGTGTAGTTGTTTCATGGCTTTCTCTTGTTCCAGTACATCTTGTAGAACGTCGTCGCAGCGATGCCGCGATGGAGAACCTCTTGCCTCATGCATGCACCGGACTGAATGGATCTTTCGACGTTGTCCTTCTCGGGAGGATCGCGTGTGCACTCCAGTCTTCTATAGAACGTCGCCCCCCCCCCCCCCCAGCATAT
>JALHCC010000715.1:0-19055 GCA_024340765.1 Tolypocladium cylindrosporum | reverse complement strand
CCCCCCCCCCCTGTGAACCATACCCAGCATGCCACGCCACGTAGTGCCCATGCCATCAAAGGGACCAAGGGGACCTCCTCCGCATTCCGACTGCCGTAGACGGGGGTCCTGTCTCAGACCCTGAGGATGCCAGCCCGGAGTCCCCCGGAGATGCCCGCGCCGACTGCATTCTCGGCCATCACGCCAGGGGGCGTCGCTCACCAGCCCTCGTGGTGGCACGAGAACGAGCGGTACTTGACCTTGCGCTCGTCGAAGCGCGGCTCCCGGCACAGCACGTTGTCGCGGAACGTCATCTCCGTGTTGACGCCCGCGCAGTCCAGGCCGCGGTAGACCTTGCACGACAGGCGGTTGCGCGCCGTGATGAGCGGGTCGTAGACGCGCATCGACTCGGCGTAGTGCGAGATCGGGTAGCAGTGGCCGTCGAGCACGCGCGAGCGCCGGAACCGCGTGCAGTACCGCAGGTGCGACCGCTTGCACGGGCAGTCGGCGTTGTCGACGGTGATGGTGTAGTCGGACGGCGTCATGATGGTTGTGTTGGGCGGCGGCAGGATCGTGAAGTCGATGCCGGTGCCGGGGCTGCTGCCCGCGGGCATGGCGAGGATGCCGCTGATGGCGGCGAGGAGGCTGGAGACGAGGGCGGGGCGCATCGTGATGACCTGGCGCTGCGGTGGGAGGTGAAGACGCGCTGGAGCGGATGTCGTCAAAGACTGTCACAGAGACGTCAAGGACTGCTACAGAGATGTCAAAGACTGCCACAGAGATGTCGTGAGGGAGAAGACTGAGAAGAGCAATGTATAGATGCCATGTTTATAAACAAGAAGAATTCGTCGAGTAGCTTTAGTGTTTACACGTCAGAAGAGTTTCTTCAAGCGTACGGACTAAGTTCGAGCAGACGCTGCCTCGCCGGCGCCCCCACGATAGTGTCTGCGTGCAGAAACCATAAACAAGGCCGCCGCCGATCCCGAGCCTCTGACGCCTATGCACACGCACACACACGCACACACATTTGTATCCGTAGCCCGGCATGCCATCGCGACACCGCGGCGCACAGGGAGAGCCACCGCCGTCGGTGTTGTCAGCCCGGCTCCGGAGTGGGCCCCGGTCGGCGTCGGCGCCCGGGGCGGGTCCCCGGAGCCAAGCCGCCTCACGGCGCTCAGCTGCTGTGGCCACAGAACCAAGACGCCACCTGCGGCGTCCTCGTAGGCGCAGCAATGGCAGCCCCCCGAACGCCCCGAACTAGTCCGTGCTACCGAGCTTACGTGGTCAGCTTTGTTGGGCCGGCGAGCCGCCGCCGCCTCGCTAGGCGCCTCGGCACAATAATGAGGCGGATTCCGTGACCCGACTACGCTTTGTCTGGCTGGGCGGCCACGCGGCCGCCGCGGCCAGCGCACGGATGACCGATCGAATCGCTGATGCTGCGATAGCGTCGGCCGGTGGCCGTGACTGGGGGGGCCAACAGAGTCTATTGAGCACCGAGCTGGCCTGCAGAACCCTGGCGTGCGTGGTGAGGCCCTCGTCCTCGCTCGCGAGGCCAACGGGGAGGTAGGCAACACTGGCCGGGTGGATAGCATCCGAAATCCGTCACCTGAGTTCGTGGCTAGCGGCCGGCAGTATGTTAGGGGCGCCGTGGCTGTTGGCTTTCTAGTTCTAGATTCATCCGACGGTGATGTGCACACCTGGCGCGGGCATGTGGCCACTGCTCCTGGGTTCGGGGAGGGATGGCTGTCTACGGTGCGTAGCTGCAGCTTGGCACGGGATTGGCTCCGGGGCTGTGGTGGACGCCGCCGACATGAGCGGTTGGCAGAGGGTTGGCTGGCCGGCTCTCTATTCGCTCGATCGCCATTATCAACGAACGACTGGTCATGCCAGATGTTGACCAAACCGCCAGATGTTGCGGACAGGCTGGCGCCCCGCGGAGGGGACTAGAACTGACTGATCCATCCGTTATCATCTTATCACATATGAGGAGAGCTGCATGAGAGGAAAGTGTAACGGCAATTTGCTTGGTACAGTCATTTGCCGTTTGGCACGATTGCCGACCAGACGCTGTCTCTCAGTGTACCACCGATCCGCGGTCACCGTCCGTACACTATACACTATCAATCTCTCGAGAAATTTCCAAAAGAGGTTCGCAGGTGCTTCGAGACACGGAACTACCGGTCCACCTTGCCGCCACCAGACGTCAGCGAGGCTGCTGACAATAGGACCTGCTTACGCAAGGGGCAATAGGCTCGTCCAGGTCCATCACCTGCCCGGGAGTCTGTGCCTTTGGAGGCGCCAGAGCTTGTTCTCCCCGCAGTGGCTGTACGGCGGCGAGCGTGGTGGTTGTGCCTTGTCAGAGGGTGATGCCACGGCGCAGCTCAGCTGAGAACTTAGCCAGAAACCAACCACGACGCCCGGAACGCCGTGCGACGTGGGATGTGACGCTGTCAGGCTGGCCGTGCCTCCGTGAAGTAACGCGGCGTCTTCATTGGGTCGATGGGGCGGCAAGCTCCACGGCGTTCATCTGGGCCTGGCGAACCGATGTTGGTGCTGTCCAATGATGGCTCTGCCGGAGTCGCGGTTGGTGCCGAATCACAGGGCTCTGTTGGCCGGATATTGCATCCCCATTCCACGTTCTTTGGGAATCAGGAGGCGCTCGGAAGAAGCAATTATTGACTCCTGGCAAAACGGGCATTGCATCACCGTGGCCGGCGGGGACGTGGCGGTTGCTTGGCCGGGCCATCTGGGACGACATCTGGGACGGCGAGTTTCACGCTGAGCGTTTCTGTGACATGGCTTTGGAGAGGCGCTCGCACTTGGTACGGCCTACACAGACGGGGTGAGTTAGATATCTTGGCATGTTAGTCCGTAGGACTAGCCCATACTGTATGGAGTGGTCCATCCGTGGCTCACTGGCATTGCTTCCACCGCTTGTCGCATTGTGCGCCAGGTCAGCCCTGAGCCCCCCGACGAAACAAGATCGACCTGCGGATCGCAATGCGACAGCAGGTGGTCTGTGTCGAACCGCCGACCAGGGGCGGACAGGAGCCGTGCTCAAGCTAGCAGCAGCACGGCTCGCGCGATCGCCGTCTCCCCACGTCAGAGATTAGATGAAGCCGCCGGTGGCCAGCGCAACGAGGCCAGGCCATGCTTGCCATGCAAGGCAGATGAAGCACCGGCGCAGACTATCGAGCGGATGGCCGGGGTCCGCCTTGGTGGCTGGAGTCGCAGGGCCGCTGGGAGTTGCAGAGGTGTTGGTTGGCTGGTCGAAGGCAGAGAGGCTGAGGAGTCGAGCAAGCAGATCTGGCGCGAGGCCAAAGCGGGCTAGACCGGGGCCCCGTGACTTGGCGGCGGGTGCAGGAGGCGCTGACCGCCATTCTGCAGTGCGTGCCTTGGAGTTGCAGTTCCTGCGCGGCGATGGTGAGCAGCGCTGCCTACGAGTACGCGTAGGTGCTCGTATGCTGCCTGAGTGGCTCGTCTGCCTGCAGCGGGGGCGCAGCGGAAAACAGCGCAGCGGCAGGCGCAGAGCATCGCCCTCCAGTCCTCGCCATTGAGACATGTCTCCAGCGCCTCGAGCAATCAATCCGTACAGCTCCACGACATTTGATAGAGGCCCCAGACACGGGCAAGACGGGCACAGACACCGGCCACGGTGGCGGTCACCTGCGGTCCGTCAGAGACAGCCGCTGCCGGCCGCCGCCAGCATTCGCCACGTCGTGCTAAGCACCATCCTCGTGGTCCGACCGCCGTCCTCGACGCCCGTCGTCGCCCGTCGCCGCCGTTCTCGATGCAACGGCCCAGGAATGCATGCCACGCGCAGGCCGCCAAACACGGCCAGCCTGGCAGCGACAGCGCCTGGGGAAGCACGAGGGGAGATTGGAGCACCAAACGGCGCACCCGGGCGCGACCCATTGGACGCCTCTCTCGCTGCGGGCCCGTCGCTCACCAGCGCTCACCAACGCCCTTTCGCAGAACAGCCTCATTATTCGGCGGCTGCGGGGCGCCGGGCCACTGCCTGCGGTTGCCACTGGGCCACTGCACCACGGGCCACAGCACCGCAGGCTGCAGACTGCAACACCAGCGAGGCTGCTTGCAGGCAGGGGATGCGCCATCTCGGGAGGGTGTGCTGGGCAGCCGGGATCCGGGACTGCGCGCCCCAATCACGCCGCGCTGTCGGATGCAGGTCTCTGCTTTGGGCCGTGGCCCGTGTCCCCAGGCGCAAGGGCTGCCCTGCGATGCTCGCACTCGTTGCGGGCGACGTGACCACGTTTTGATGGCGAGGCGAGATTTGCTTGGAGCTACTGCACACGAGGGCCCAGCACGGCAGGCCAGCGCCGCCGCCGAGAGCAGGCAACATTCCCGCTGCTGACGGAGGCGTGTTTTGGTCCTCGGTGCCTGGCTTCATCGCCACGGGCCCGTTGCGGCCACTGCTTCGTCCCGTCCTTTGCCGCCCGCCTCCTGGCCTGATCAGCGATGCAAGATGGCGCCAGCATCGCACATTGCAACACGGCCGAGAGTGTTTGAGTGTTTGATCCGCAGAGACCCCACCGCGGCCAGGCCAAATCTCCGCGGCGTGGTCCAACCAAAGCGACGATCCAGGGTCCTCTCCTGAATCCTGTCCAACGGGTGTTCGTGTCCTGCCTCCAGCCTCGACATGGCCAAACAGCAGCCCCGGGGCAAGGAGGCTGCCGGACGGACATCGAGTACTGTATGACAAACACGCTGGTGCTTGGCTGTGGCATGGGGCCTGCGTTAGGGGCCGGCTAGCGGTTGTGACAGGCTGTGCATGATGGAGCCAGCCACTCAGACGCGTCAAGAGTGGCAACGATCCTTCTCATGCAGCCTCTGCACGCCGACCCTCATTGGCCGCCGGCTGCTGCTTGTGCGCGAGTTATCGATACGGGTGCACTGCGCCAGTTTGTGGATAACGCTGGACTCGGCGCTGGGCTGGGCGCTGGGCACTGGCCGAGGGCGATGCAAAACTGCCGACCCGTCCGGCCACTCGTCTCCTCCTGCGAAAGCCGTCGGCGATCTGCAAGCGCAGGCCGGACAGCCGCTACGGAGCACACGACCCATCGAACGAGTCAAAGGCCACCTCGTACGCGGTGGAGAGAGGTGGTGGTGACGGCCACAGAGGCAGCATCGCGAAGCCGACCCAGTCTCAGAGACAGAACGGGCCTCGCCCTGTCAAACAGCCATTACGAGCACTTCATGCATTCCGATCCACCAGCAGCCTGCCAGGCGCTACACACCGGGCGCCTGTCCTGGCTCGTTTCGTCGCAGGGTCAGTCGCCCGAGCTGCCTGGAGCTTCCTGTCCCACCAGGATTCCAGCAAGGGCGAGGCAAGGTTCGCCCGCCCGTTCCATGCCAGCCAGGGCCAGCCAGATTCTCAGCAAAGAGTCGGGTGCAGAAAGCCACTCCGGGGGCAACAGGTCAGCGTGGGCGGGCGGGTAGACCGGGGACTTGCGTTTCGCCTGGCAAAGTAAGTTTGTTGTGCACGAGAGGACCTTGTCTCATCCCCCGTTGGCCAAGGACACAGCCAGTGACGCTCGCGGGATGGGTCGAGCGAGATCAGGCGGGGCGAATGACATCGAATACTCATAGACAAGAAAAATCACGGCCGTCACCTGTTCGACAACGGGCGACGGCGAGTGTGCCAGGGTGCACGACGGTGCGCGGCACAGTCGAGGCTGTCCGGCGTCAGCCAACATGAGCAGAAGACACACGGAAGCTCGCGCTGCACCGCACAACAGCACACCCAACGTCAACAACCGACTGACACCCACGAGCCAAGGGCCGGGGCTGGAATCGCCTGGATGGCTGGTCTCGCGCAGTGGCGTGGGCCCCATGCCTGGCGTTAGTGCACGACGTAAAGGCTGGGCGCCTCGGGGCCCATGACACACAGAGGGGACCACTTTATGATGAGTGTCAGACTCCTCTTGCAAACTCGCCTCTCGAATATTGCTCAGCGTCACCACACGATACGGATCCCTGCCTCGCTAGTCGACCCATCCCTCCCCCCCTCCCCTTTGGGGCGGCCGAACCTTACGGCGCAGTGTTAAGAATAGCTGTTGCACTAGCCCGGCTCTGGCGGTCGATGGCTTGGATGGCTGGATGGATGGACGGGTGCCCACCCACACACCCCTGCCGGCTAAGACAAGATAGCGCTCCATGTCATTAATTTCTCTGCAGCCAGGACTGGCCACTTCTCTCTGAAGCCTGTGGATCCCTGGTGTGGATGCTCCGTGTGGATGCTCCACGCAATCGAAGCCCGAGGCGCCGGAGTACGTACCGCTACCCGCCTCACGGTGGACCCCAGCGGACTTTGATATCATGCTCATCCGCCCGCCTTGTTCGAGCCTCGCGACTTACACGAAACCACCCGTCACCGCTTCACGACGTTCCTTCAACCTCCTCCCACCAGCCGTCCGCCCTCTTCGGACCCCAAGTCGCCCTGGATCGCCCACAACCCTTCAGCCTCGCGAACATATCCTTCTCCCGCCAGCGACCTGTCGTTTGCCTCTGCGCCTTGACCCGTTGACTCGGCTGTCAAGGATCTCGTTAGGACCCTTGGGCCATATACAGGAGCTCCGACCCGCCTTTATAATCTTTTGGAACAGGATTCCCTCTACCCCGTGGACGTAATTCGACGCGTGTTGCCAGAGTTTGCTTGTTCTCGATCTTGTCTCGTTTTTTCCTTTTTGGTGTGCTTTTTGGCCCGTCCGCTCCCGAGGATCCCTCGACGCCGTGTGGAAGCAACGCTCCGTCGCATAACATGCAGCACCATGCCCCGTACGGATATCCGACTCCTCCCGCCTCGCCCGCCTACGACAACGTCAAGTGCAACATCCAGCCCGTCTTTGCGGCACGGCCCTTTCACCAGGCAAGATGCATCCCGCTCGCCCCTGAGGAGAGACTAGGCCGGCTGCTCGAGGGAAAGCTCCAGTTGGTCGATATCCTGGGAACCGGTGCCTACGGCGTCGTCTACTCGGCCATCGACATCAAGACGGGCGTCCGCTACGCCGTCAAGTGCCTCAGCAAGTTCAATGCTGACGGAACGCCCCTGGAGCGCCGACAAGTCGCCTACCAACAGCGCGAGATCAGGCTCCACTACCTGGCATCCGCGCACCCCAACGTCGTGTCGATGCTCAAGATCGTGGACGACCCTGACTGCATCTATGTCATCCTGGAGTACTGTCCCGAGGGCGACCTGTTCCTGAACATCACGGAGCTCGGCCAGTACGTCGGCAAGGACGAGCTGTCCCGCAAGGTATTTCTCCAGATCCTGGATGCCGTGGAACATTGCCATAAGCTCGGGATCTATCACCGGGACCTCAAGCCGGAGAACATCTTGGTTACGGACAATGGCGCGACCGTGAAGCTTGCGGACTTTGGCCTTGCCACTTCAGACGATCGATCCGAGGATTACGGTTGCGGTTCCACCTTCTACATGAGTCCAGGTATATTGCCCAGTTCACATTACTCTTTCTCATACACCCCCAACGGCGATGGAAAACTAACCGTCTCTTTTTCTCCTCCACAGAGTGTCTGGACCCCTCCACCAGGAAGCCGTACTACATGTGCGCACCCAACGACGTCTGGTCCCTGGGAGTCATCCTCGTCAACCTGACCTGTGGACGCAACCCGTGGAAGCAGGCTTCCTTCGAGGACTCTACGTATCGCGCGTATGCGCGGTCCCAGGACTTCCTCAAGACGATCCTTCCGCTGACGGATGATCTGAACACCATTCTTGGACGCATCTTCCACCCCAGCCCCGAGCACAGGATCACCCTCCCGGAGCTCCGGAACAGGATCATGGCCTGCCCCAGGTTCACCATGCCCGCCATGGCAGCGGCGCCCATGCAGACGCCACCCTCCACACCACCACACATTACCGAATACGTTACCAACGAGGAGGCGATTGTCGATGACTACGACTACGACTCGCCCCTCTCCCCAGCCTCGACGTCGTCGGATGACGGCTCGCTCACGTCGAGCGCATCCACGATCGACGACTTGGACGATGACTTCATCCAGGAGCAGCAGGACATGCCGCAGGACTACGTCCCCCACACGTATGAGCCCGACGAGCCCATGGACCTCCACCCCATGTACCACGGCCAGGAGTTTGTACCTCAACACTACACGGGCCCAGTGCCGGGACCTGTATCCATACAGGTGCCACAGCCCATGGCCTGCCAACAGGTACCGCCGGTGCAAATGCACGCCCCGGTCCCGGTTCATGCTCCATGCCAGCCGCGATCTTTTTTTCCCTTGTGGGAAATGGTCAAATACGTTCAACAGGTGCCCATAATGCAGCATCCAGCTGTCTTCCACCAACAGGTCCCCTTCCTGCCTTCGTTCCAAGGCTGCTACTAGAACCCTACCTGCACGACGTTGATGTCCGATTGGATGTTCATGTGGGTTTTGGTGCCGCGGCCTGGATGGGCTCGAGTCGACCGAGGCTTCACCAGCTATCAAGGTCCCTTGCCTTGTGGCTGGCTTCTCTGAACATACTATCGCCACGTTCACCTTGGATCCCTACCTTGGGGTCGAACCTTTAAATACCAATGGGTTTTCATGTCCGAAAAAAAAGCACCCCTGGAGCACCCCAAAAACTGGACTGAACAAAAGCGGCAAAACTCTTTCGATTCATTACCGTGTACCTATTGAACTACCACCGTTCTCCGCTTCACTATCACATTTTTGTTTACCTTATTTCTTCTGTCTTTAACAGCGCGGAGTTTACTGTGATGGAGATGGGCAAAGGATATCTGATTGGAGATGTTGGGGGCCTGGCCCCGCGGCGCAGACTGGGATGTGGAGAAGTCATACTGCTGTGATACTGTTCTGCGAGTTGGGGAAAGAAGCGGGAGTTTTTTGCTTGCAGCTACTGCTGGAATGAGATGGAAAACGGCCGCGAGCGTCACGACTCATCAACATATCCTAATCAGCATTCGCCGGCTGCAGCGCACATCCTCGGCGGGACACCCCGGGAGAGAGCGCGCCACTTTCATTTGGGAGACATGGCCAGGAGTGCCTGGAATTTGGGGTTGGATGCTACTGTTACGATGATAAGAATGGCGGGAAAACGGCATGGGAGCTTGGGCCGGTGTTTTTGCTTTGGCACGCGTAAGATAGAGCAACACGGGCTCAATAGCCCCCGTCCGCCTGGAAAGGCGCAGGCGGCAGCACACGTTAAGACACGTTAAGATGGGGAGATCAGACTGGCACGTCCAGCTGGCGAATACAACAATACGTTAAACTTCAATTTGTTCTCTAGCCGTGGCATGATGAAGACGTGGAAGCATCTGGACTAAGGAAGCATCTGGACCAACATGTAGTCGTATTCGCGACGTATTCCCGGATACTAGTCGAGGCTGGCATCTGTCGATACGGCAACACGTGATGCTAGTGTAAAAGGGCATCGTGATCGTCACAGTGGCTTGTATTATTGATCAACTGAGTTTCCAGTGCCGCCACCGCTGCCAGTCGATAAGCAGCCAAGAGGCGCGGGCAGCTGAATTGCCTCGCGATCGATCACGCATCGCCGGTCCGTGTAAGTGGGCAGCAGCACCTCGCCGCCGCCTCGCACCCCATCCCAGCGCGGGGCGCCGGAAGCAGGGTCACAGACGCCGGATGATACCGCACGCCGGTCCCCTTCTTTTTTACTTTTGGCTAGCATCTGGCTCGAGGGCGAGTGGGTGGTGTCGATGGCACTGTTGCCGAACGAGCTGCTGGCGCTGGCCTAGCGTCGCAGCTGTTGAGGGGGGGGGACGAGGCGTGCGAGGCTTGCGGAGACGACCCTTTCTGCCTGTTCGGCGGGTGTGACGCCGTGGGGGACGGGGACGGACGGACGAGAGGCGAGATGGGGGGGGCCGCTCGGCTCAGCTGGCGGCGGCGATTGGCTTCGGTGCTTGGACGGAGGTGGTGGTGGGCGCGGCGCGGTGATAGGGCCGTTCGTGTTGGGGGGTCGACGGACGTGCGGTGCGTTGGGGAGTCGGCGTGGGGTGACGGTGATGCTTGGATGCTTGGATGCTTGGATGCTTGGGTGCTTGGATGCTTGGGGGCGCCGGCGGAGTGCGCGAGCGGGAGGACGAGGTCGCTGCTGGGCGGAGGAGGTTGCTGCTGGGCGGAGGAGGTCGCTGCTGGGCGGAGCTGGCGACACCGCCGTGCCCGGGGGAGCCCGTGATGCCGTGGGTGAGGCTGCAGGACGACACGACACGTCGGCAGGGGCACCGTCACAGGACGCGGGATCGCGTGCGTCGCATGCGTCGACGGGACGTGCGTGCGGCAGGATTCTGGGCGTTGATTTGGTGCTCGGCGGTGGTGTCTGCCGTCGCGAGGCGCGGGAGTTGCGGTGCTCGCTCGCTCGCTGCTACTCGCTCGACATGACCTTTGAGCTCACCGCCCATCTACGAGGGGGAGCCGTCCGCGGCGTGCCCTCGCGTCGGTCACTCGCGGAAGAAGGAATTATTGCCCTGGATGCGTGGGAGCTCGGGTCTTGACCGTTGGTGATGGCCAACGGAGGCCAGCGGACACCCAACGGGCACGGGTTCGGGCCCTTTGCTTGTTGCTTTTTTGTCTCGGCAAGATGCCTTCGCTGGGCTTGGTCCCCTCACCGCCTCGCTGGGAATGCTGCATGGCCGTGGTCCTTGCGGCGGGTCGCGAACGGATGCGTTGCTGGTGCATTGGTGATTGGGCCCATGGCCGTGCTCCCTGCAGCAGCAGCAGGTCGTGGGCATGCACCGAGTTTACAGGATGGCCACGCTGCTGGCTGTCTCTGTCTCCCTTGGAGTCCAGGGCCTCTCCGCGACCTGGGAGCCATCGCGCTGTCTTTCGGATACCCTGTCTACTGTCTACGGAGAGACGATGTTACAAAAATAACATGAAACACGCAACTGAAAGAGTGGTTGAAAGAGTTCATGACGAAGCTACTCCATTTACAACACCAGATGAGACAAAGTGCGTGCGACTGCTCAGGGATGGGGTTGGAATGGACTACGGCTAGTTGCGCGCCGAGTTTGACTGCGCCGGCATCCGGGCGGGTCAGACAGATGGACCGCAAATGTGGACCCGCATCGGTGCCGGACCGGACGTCATGCGGTCAGTCACGGCCGCTGGCGGTTTCGCACGGGTTCGGCTGCTGGTATTCTCTTGCCTTTGTCGTTGCGTTGCCACCGCTCCGCGCCGCTCCGTGCTCGGGACCGGATCAGCACACATGGAGTCCTGCAGTGCGGTGCTACCAGCACTGGTGGAAACGTTGCGATTGGCGGCGGATGGGTGCGGCTCAACCGCCTGAGCAGACGACAGATTCTATCGCTTGCCCATGTATGAAGCGACGGCCCACCACAAGTGAGCGCGGGTTTCGGGCTCGGCTAGGATAGGGGCGTCACAGACGATGCCGCGAATACAGGCTATCGACGGTTCGTGCAGGGTTAAGCCTCAGAGAATGATGATTTATTAAAATGCCGACGGGATAATTAGTGCTGACAGCACGACCGGTTGTGGAATACCTGTCGATACCTGTGCGACGGCAAGAAGCAACTATTGATCACAACACTGCTGATATGCGGCCTAGGCCACGTCAAGGACGCTCAATACCTCGTTGGCTGCGGGCTCCTCGAGGCGGATCGCACCGCCGAGCTGCCGCGCCAGCGCGTTGGCGATGGCCTGGCCGCCGCCCACGACGAGCTCCTCCTGCGCGCCCTGCTCGATGCTGCCCAGCACGGCGAAGCTGACGCCCGACCTGCAGTACCACAGCGCGTGCAGCAGGCTGGCCTGCGCGGTACTGAGGCCCCAGAGCAGCTCAAAGGCCAGGCGCAAGACGTCCCTCGCGCCCCGGTCCAGCAGCGCGCCCGCGGCGTCTCCCACGGCGCCTCCAGGTCGACCGTCGCGCACAGGCGCTCGAACGCGCGCAGCGCCCTCCCCACGAACAGCTGGGACGCGGTCGACAGCGGCGGCCGCGACGCCGGCGCGTACGCCCTGCTGCGGCCGCGGTAGGTGAGCACGGTCTTGCCCGCGGTGCCGACGGCGAAGACGCCGATGCCGAGCTCGGCCGCGAGCCGGTGCATGTGGGGCTGCTGCGCGCCGAGGAACGTGGCGCCGTAGTCCTCGTAGGAGCCGTCGTCGAAGTGCTGCGTCCAGGCGCGGCCGCCGACGCGGTCGCGCGCCTCGAGCACGAGCACCGACTTGCCCGTGGCGGAGAGCGTCCGGGCCGCGGCGAGCCCTGCGTAGCCGGCGCCGACGACGATGCAGTCGTATGTGGGTGAAGCCATAGGGTGCATGTCAGACGTGGAGTCCAACAGATCCTCCGGCTTTGTCGACGGAGAGTATTTGCATAGCCAGAGAGGCCTTGCTCTGCGACCTGGGTGGCAGTGATGCCGGCTCCTTGGAGTACGTCAGGGTCACACAGACACGTCAGGGGCGGGGAATGGGCATCCGCGAGAACAGCGGCATGACGGACGGTCCGACGGAATGGTGGACGGCTCCCGGGGCCCAGGTCTTGACTGACGTGCATCCCAAGACAGAGGTACATCTTCAAGCAGAGACGCTGGGGCATGAGGGATGATGCGACATCTTGCTAGTCGGTTGGATCACACCGCGTATCACGACGATGTTTAAATAAAGTTGTCCAGTTGTCTCTATCATCCTCCCTGCATTACCTTCCGGCATGGTATGAAGACCGGACACTGGAGAACGCGGCCTGTACTCGGGCAGTCAACGGCTAAATCGAAGTTGAACTACAGAGCAGTTGGATGTTTGACTCGGAATTGCACTCCGATCAACCAGACGGGCCGGCAATGTGGACCCGCCGCACCGGCCCGGCGCCGGCGCGGGCCCGGCGCACCCAGAAGCGCGCCGCGAGAAGCAGACGCGGCCGGGGTTTGTCAAGGCAGGAACGGAGTTGCTGACGGACCTGCCAGTGGTTGCGGCAAATTGCCTCTGCTCGCTCCCGTAGGGCTGGGTGCGGGAGCTCGTCGTCAAGAGTACTTCGTATCAGGGGCTTGTAGCGCTCGGCGGGATGATCAAGGTTGGCCAGACTACGTTGATGCGGTTGCGCGGCTGGACTGTTAAACTATTGGGAAGCTGCTGCTGTTGGTAGGCCTGCTGGTGATGGCCACCGTCGCCACTCGCAATGTGATATCGGGTGGTGGAATGCAGAGAGACGAGAGCAGCTTCATTGCTTATCCGGCGTATGGCTACGATGCAATGTCTGGCGAATGAAGGTGACAAGTGTTATGTGGCTTAGCCATCGTCTTGAATGGTGAGGAATCGAGGTGTCTAGAGTTTACCGCTTCCTGGACTGACGACCATGAGTCACCTTGCAACCTTCTCGACACCTTTAAAGTCTCTTGATAATATCTTCAAACTGGCGACTATGATTCGCCACATATTGGTCTCTCCAGCGCACAGGGAGAATCTTGTAGGGCAGAGGAATTGCAACTCTTTCTACGCACACTTTTTCTGTCTCAGCGACACATTTCTAGGACATGTGTGTTACGAGTAAAGCATAGTGATAGAAGTACATCCTCTGTCTGTTCTTGGCCTCGGAAACAGAGTCTAGATCTCATCCCTTGCGCCTCAAGTGGCAGACGAAATGCGGATCGCGTCGAGCGTGTTTGTCACGAGGATACAAGCAGCAGCGGGGGCATACGAGTAGTTGAGCGATGGGCAGAAAGTTGAAGCATATTAAGACCGGAAACTACCGTGACGCTCTGCAGCCTGGTGAAGAACATACCGGCTTCTTCTGCGTGGGGTCTGGAAGCAGAGGAGCGGGTGCAACGGAGACTAGACCTCGTGATATGGAGATTGGCTTTCTTGGCACCCGGTGGCGTGAGGAATGTGGACTCTAGGCTGCTGGATTTTTCGAGCCAGGCGATGTAACGGGACCATCAAGGGCGAAGTTCTAGGCAGAACCTAGATCGTGAGGGGCGCACGGAGACCTCGGCAGCTTGCGTTGGCGATGGCCTTTATCAGCGGCACTTGCCGCTTCGTTTCCAGTCCAAGTGCCCGTAGAAAGCGCCGGAGCTTAATTTAGTGCCCCTTTGCGACTTTGGCTTTCTTTTAGAGTGGACGTGTGAACATTGTGGTGGACTCGGTAGGGCGAAAAGCTTCAGTGCCGAAGCCCCGGCAGGCACGGTCACCGCCGTTGACGATGTGCATGCCGACGGCATGCTGAAATACGGTTGCCAATAACTAACCAACTCGAGTTAGAACACGGCGATCAAGGCCAGAGTGTCGGTGGTGGTTGTGTCGGCAGTCGCCATACCGCTCGGATTCGACGGCTACGGCAATGCCCGTCTTGGGAAACCGAACGTACCGACATCACCAGTACAACAAAAGCATGTTCGTCAAAGACTTCCTCTCCTAGCGACGGATGCTCCCATCGCCATTGACGCCACGTCCGTGCTGCACGGACTTTGCCACGGACTTTTGCGTCGGTCTGTTGGGATGTCCGTGGGCTTGTGGGCACAGACACAAGTCCGATGGGCCCGAGTTCGATCGGGGTTACAGATGATGGCGGTGTGCTTGGGGATGGCGTGGTTCCGTTGCCTGGATTGTAGCGGTACGTGTCAGGCAACGACGTCAATCGAGTTTGTAACGAAAGCTCAAGTTGCAGGGAAAAGAGGGTGATTTCTTAGCTTCTCCGTTGCTATTTCTCGTACGGCCGCTTAGATGCAGCTACAGTGCATGAGGTAGACGCAAGAATGGTTAAAAGATACTGTCAGTTCAACCACATCTTGGCTGAAATATAGCCGGGCTTGCTATGCTGTTATATTGAGAGAACGCCTTATCACGCCCAGTTCCTAGTCAAACACCCCTTTCAATACCGCAAGTAGATGCGCATTGCCTGCTGGTAGGAGGCATCGCCACATGGGGCTCTCGCTGCACCGTGTGATGCCAACATGAGTCTACCTCTAGTCCATTCCCCTTCTCTATTAGTATTGTGGCTGGCAAAGGAATCATTCGGCGAAGGAAGGCTGGTCGTCGAGTCTAAGACGGCGGATCATCACGCACTTGACCGCTGTATGCATCAAGTCTTTGGCATGTTCTTATGTAGACCTTTCGTACCTTGTGGGATGGAAATGCACCTGTCTATCGGCACAGGCTAACGTGAGGCCAAAATTCGGTCCCTCGTCATAGTCATGGCGGTATTAAGCTTGCCTTCAGGAAGCCTACAAGAGGGTGATCATTAGAGTTGGGCGAAGGCTTCATCGATGCTGTACAACGGCACCTGAAAGGCTGTCAGCGCAAAGACGAAGTTGGTATGGACTTCTACCCAAAATCCACCGAAGAATGGCGTTTACAGCGGCTTGAACAAGGGCTGGGTGCATCCATGCGCGTGAGGTGGGGATATTCGGCCAGAGAAGGCGGGAAATTGCGAGTTGCGTCTGGTCTCGGTGCGTTTGCCTTAAGTGCGTGATATTCGTGATTCCCATGGCACGATATGCCGCTTTTCTGTGCGTAATCCTCAATCAGATCGCCTGGTAGTACTTTATGAATGCCGGTCTTGGTAGCCATCCTGCTGGAGCACCTTGCAGCTCTCGTGCGTTGGGCACGAGCAGGTAGAGCGTCCCTCTGCAGCTAGCATGGTACTGGGAAATGCAACGGAGCCATTCCTTCGAGGATACAACGTATATTAGAATATACGTTATATATATCACTGTTTCATTAAATCTCAATCCTCCGTAGTCCCATCTGTCTCTCAACATCGTTCCACCTACCTATGCGCATAGGATCGAGGGCCCGTAACCTGGCAAGCCAGGTCTGCAAGCCACGGAATCGACAATCACCACGCTCTGTGCCTTGTTCCAGCCGCTCTAGGCCCAATGTGTACTCCAACAGGGCCTCTTCAATCCACTTGATGCTGGCGTAGTCATCCAACAGGTCCTTATTCTCATCAATTTCATGCCTCACGTAGGCAGCCCTCTCATGTACGGTTAAAGCCAGTGCGATGGTCTGTCGGGTACCGTGGTCGACAATCTACGACATCAAGAACTGATGGTAATACCACACTTTGGCCTTCGGGGTCGACATTCAAGGCACCCCGCACGAGGCTTAGCTCCTCGACGAGGAAAGCCGCTCGCATCTTATCATCGGCGCCTCGCTCTTGGAGGAGTGCCGGGATGACCTGGCTTCGGTTGTGCCACGCGGAGAAGTTGGATAAGTTGCGCCCGGTCATCTTGGTCGTGTAAGCGAATTCGTCTTCGGCCATACTCAACAGCGGTATGGTGAAGGTGATTTCAGACCGCAGGACGTTGACGCCTGACTCTTGATTCTTGGAATCCGATGCCTGGTCTCGAGCGTCTGACCCCTGTTGATTGCCCGCTTTGGTCAATAAGCCAGAAACTAGACACCGGCGACGGACGTTTCATATCGTGTAGTGCTCTGGGTTGAGACGGAGGAGCTTGGTGGTGAGCTGGAAGAGCACAAGGTCGTAGGTCTCCGACGCTGCCTGGATACGTATCCTGTTTTCGAGGTCGCGGTACGTCTTGAGCTTTTCGAGGTCTCGCAGTCGCTGCTCTTCAGTGTGTGCCCGAGTGCTACGAGCTACACCATGCTGTCGCAGACAGTCAATTAGCAATTCGCAGGCACTGGCTGTCTAGATTGTGGGAAGAAGGAGAGAGCCAAGCCAAAGCACGGACGAGCACCTACACTTGCCATGTCGAAGCTTCTATGAACTTCATGGCACTCAGATCTTGACGCAAAATGCCGTCGCTATTGTTGGTCCAAGTTTGATGAGGCAGTGCGTTCATGACAGGAGTCTGCTGAAGCAGATTGGAAAAACACGCGGGGATCGCTCCTAGACCCTTCCGCGGCGACCGGCCTGCAGGTTGTTATGTACAGTACTGTGCTAGCCACAGCCAGAGTTAAGATGTAGCCAACAGCCAGGAGTGAGAATGCAGCCAACGGCCAGAAGTGAGATGCAAGGCAGGGAGGATATTGCTGCCGGCAAAATGGGTGGGTGCTCCAGAGCGACGCCCGTGCATTTTCTTTCCCAACCGCCGCAACTGGACAGACCGAAAAGGTCTGGCTGGCGTCCAACGACAGCCACCTTGAAAGAAGAAATGGCATAGGAATAGCTGATGCGGCTCTGCGCTGCCAGTCAATGGCCGTGTTGTCAATCGTCATGCGTGGTTCAATGCACTGCTTAGTGAGTCCCGAGACTGGAAAACACCGGCCCGCACATCACCAACATACAGCTTAAACACCCTCACCCAACCATCTGGCTGAACAAAGACCGATTTACCATCTAGCTGAACAAAAACTGTTCGCCTATTTAACTGGCGGTGTCTCCCAGCGGCAAGCCAGGAGCCTCGAGGTTCTGAAAGTTCAATCGGCTTAAGATAATCATTGCCCAGCCCGATGAAGCGTCTCCTCGCGAAATTCCGGAACGTGCCAACGGGCACAATGGCGCCTCGCATTCAGAGCAGCAGTGGAGCGGAAAGCCAGCCTGGCGCCATGCCAGTTCAACTGCAAATCATGTCCGACCTTCACCTCGAGACACCGCGCTTCCTGCCCATGTACTCAAGCTTTCGCATCGAGGCGAAGAGCCCCTACCTGGCCCTCCTGGGCGACATCGGCCACGCATGCGACGTCCGGCTGTTCCGGTTCCTGGACCTGCAGCTGCGGCAGTTCGAGGTGGTGTTCTTCGTGCTCGGCAACCATGAGCCGTACCAGAGCGATGCCGACCCGCAGCCGCGAACGCACGAGGACGCGGTGCGCGCCATGGAGGACTTTGGAGCGGCGGTTGAGGGACGAAGAAGGGAGGAGATGGAGGAGAGCGGCAGCCCCAGGACCGGGCGGTTTGTGTTTCTGAATCAGCGGCGTTTCGATGTTTCTGACTCGGTCACTGTGCTGGGCTGTACGCTGTTCTCCAACATCACCGAGGCTCAGATGGGAACAGTCGCTCTATTCGTCTCCGACTTTTCCAACATCGCCGAGTGGACGATGGACAGGCATAACGCAGCCCACCGCGCAGACGTCGGGTGGCTCAACAGCCAAGTGAAGGCCATCTCGCTCGACAAGCCGCACCGCCAGGTCATCATCCTCACGCACTACAGCCCGACGGCACACCCTGCGGCGAATAACCCCAAGCACCTCAGGGACATCGGTAATGTCCAGAGCGCGTTCATGACGGACCTCGCGAGCGAGCCCTGCTGGACGAGTCCCGTGGTCAAGGTATGGGCTTTCGGTCACACCCATCATAATTGCGACTACATCGACTATGAGACGGGCAAGCGGGTTGTGGCCAACCAATGGGGGTACGGCCGTGAAGAAGCGATTGACTTTGACGCGGCCAAGGTCGTTGCCATTGGGCCGCAGACTGCAGACAATTAGTATAAATGCTCTCAAGCACAAGGGTTCAAGGGAGTACCCTATGACGGTCTTGATCTTCTCGTACGTGTACGCATACAAGTCAATTCGTGATAGATTGGTGAAGATCTCTGAACAAGCGCTCAATGTCTCCTGTCGCATTCGCGTTGTGATTTTGCAATGGCGCATTTCCCCAGTCGACTCAGTTCCGCCACAAACTCATCCGCCTTCCTCAGATACGCCGTCTCGTTCGGCGTCACTCTGCAGATGGGCATGCTTCGGATGACGTCGGACGCCGAGCTGAGAAGCTCCACGTCGCGAATGGCCTGCTCATCGAGGGGATTCCTGAGAATGTTAAAGAAGAGGGTCATCAGAGCGGACACGGGGTAAAAGATGAAGACCCTACTCACGTGTTAGCCTAGCTGAAATACATGCACCATCGAGGCAGGGTCGTTGTGTTTGCGTACCAGAATGCCTCGCCGGCGAGCCGATGTGCCTCTGCGCTCAGATAGATGAGCGTCGACCGGCTGGCTTCTACGGATAGCTCCAAACTCGACTGCACGCCAAATGTCTTTTCCGTCCCAGGGCCGCCGGTCCAATCCACCATGCATCGACCACTGGCGCAGTGGATGACGTTTAGGAGATAGTGGTAACGTAGGTGCATAGCGAGTGGGCCATCACACCGAGTGGGCCACCTTCACCACTTTGGCAGAGCTCAACCCTTCTAGACACAACCATAACATCCTAAATCA
>JALHCC010000713.1:0-10613 GCA_024340765.1 Tolypocladium cylindrosporum | reverse complement strand
CCCCCCCCCGCCGGCTGAGGATCCACGTGCGGCCCGACACGGCCTGCGAATCCCACGCACTCCATCTCCAACACCCGCGCGTATAAGTCGAACCACGAACGAACGACGGGCTGCAGCGCCCGCCTCCTCCCGGGGCCTGCCTGGCTGTTCGTCCGGCGGGTGATGCGCGCTAGGGGAGGGCTGGCTGTTTTGGGGCCGCCGCAGCAGGTGTTTTGGAGATCGCGCTGGGAGGCGCCGACGGCCGGTTTGGGAGGCCAGCCCCGTTCTGAAACGCCGCACCTTGGGGCGGCGCTCGCTCAACGGGAAACGGGCCTAGGCCCAAAGCGACACCATCGGTGACCAGGGCGGCTGGATACCGGGGTCGGGCTTGTTCGCCGGTGTAAGTGCGCGCAAGTCGCGGCGCGCCGTGGTAAATGAGCGATGAAGTTAATAACTGGTGATGCTGCTACTCCTTGCGGCTGCCCGGCGTCAAATGACGGCCTGGATATCACCAAGCCACGGCGTTTCTCCTCCGTGCCTTTTTCTGGCCCGGTTTCAGGATGCCGATGGCTGGGCTCAACCATCACTGCCAGCCATCGTGACCCAGGTGGCGGAGAGCGGCCAGTCCGTTGCTCGGGCTCTCCAGCAGCCTTACCCGTGAAATCTCTTGCAAAGACTTCGACGGGGTGTGCATCTGCCGTTTTCCTGCCTAGCCCTCCCCTCAGCTCGGAACAAAGGGGCGGCGGCGATGTCGAAGCCGCTCGCCGCAGCATCTGAAACCCGGAGCTTGGGATGCGCGCGAGATGTGCGGACATCTCCCGCTGAAACGACGGGCGTGATGTGCTGCGTGCTACTGCTTGCCGGCTGCCGTCCCGGAGGACTTGGCGTTGTGCCGATGCGCCGTGTTCTGGAAGACATCACATTGTATCGTCTGTGGTGGAGAGGCGGGCACGCGGGATGAGGCACGTTCACGAAGCATCCAGATGCCGAGAGTGAGGAAAAGATTCAAGCAAGTCAATTTGAGAAACACAAACTAGAAACTGCTACAGACGCTAAAAAAATAAACGAAAAACTACCGGGCTATCGGGAGCACACGCTCGTCTGTCGTCATCCTGTTATAATGACCGATTATTACCTACTTATCAGTCTGCGCGCCGCCCTCCAATCGCATGCTTGCTTGCTGGAGCGCCTCCAATGCTGGCCGACCTTGGAATGAATACGAAAGAAGAGGCTGAGAGACAAAATTGGGGTTGGTTGGGAGCGATACAAGCTAAAGAGAGAGTGGGAGTGGGAGGCCGCCGGGCAGGATGACATCTCACACAATCAAGTAGTCAAAGCCCATGTCCTTGAGCCCCTGCAGCCAGTTTACGCCGGGGACGGCCGCCCGGCCGGTCGCGTCGCGGTCCTGCATCGCCCACGTGGCCTTGAGCATCTCGATGGCCGTGAAGATGTAGCCCCACGAGCAAATCTCCCAGATGGCCAGCAGCCGCTTCAGCGACCACGTCCTCTTCTCGGCGTCGCGCGTCTCGGCGCCCGCGATGAACGTCGGCCACGACGTCGCCTTGAAGTACGGGTCGTCCTCGCCAATCTGGCCCAGGTGGCCGAGGATGTCGCCGACGAGGAAGTCGGTGTCGACGGGGCGCACGGCGCGCGCCAGGGGCAGCGCCTGCAGGATGTACAGGCACGCCGCCGAGCGGTGCGCCGACGCGACGTGCACGCGGCTCTCAATGTCCGTCACGTTGGGCTGCCGCTGGAGCTGCGCGGCCCAGGCGGGGATGTCAAAGGCAAGCGCCTCGTCAATGAGTGCGAGCGCCTCGTCTGCGGCCGACAGGGACCAGTCAGTGCAAGGGGTCTCGTACGAAAGCTGGGAGGCTACCAGGATGACTTGGAGAATCTCCGACGGACACGACAGGTAGCTGTTCACCTCGACCCGCTTCATGACGGGCAGCAGCTCAAACGCGTACCGGGCGATGCGGGCCGCGAGGGCCCCCGACGCCAGAGTAGAGCCCAGGATGTGGTATCTGTTGGGGAGGGGGGAGTTGGTAAGTAAAAAGTCAGCGTAGACTGGCCCCTGCCTCCGTTTCGGTCTCGCCGGGGACGTCTACTCACATGAAGCAGTCGGCAATGACGCAGTCCCGCAGCATCCTGCTCGAGGAGCTCGCCCCGCTGCCGGGCGCCAGCAGGGCCAGGATGCTGCTGGCGCCCTCGAGGTGCGTCTGCCAGCCCTTGTCGTCGTTTCTCTCCAGGTCGATGAGGTCGAACTTGACGAAGAAGTGCATCGCCGCCAGGGCCACCTCGCTGCCGGCGGGGTCGAGCGTGTCGAGGACCTCGCGGAGGTGGCCCATGGCCTTTTGCTTGGCCGTCAGGGCATCGATGAGGGCCTGGCGGGACACGAGGTCCTTGGACCGGAGCTGAGCCAGGTAGCCGCCCGGGTCCGTCAGGCCCGTGGGGATGGCCGTGATGGGGCGGAAGATGTTGGACCAGTGGATGGCCGAGGTGGCGACGAGGATGTGGAGGAGGAGCGGGTGCCTGTTGGTCAGCGGGATGAGCTCCCGGAAGGGGTTGATGCCCGGGGCATCGCGAGCCACCAGGTCTTTGCAGACGCGGTCGGCGACTGCGAGTCCATCGTATTAGCACCACCGCGGGCCGGGCCCTGAGGGCTGAGGCGGACGAAGGACATGTTGCTGGTTGAGAAGGGTGAGGGGCGTGTGTGGGGGGGGGTGCTGGTCGGTGAGGCAGAAGACGTCTGGACAGGGGTGAAGAGAAGTGGAGGTGAAGGGACAATGGAGAAACCTCCAGCTGCAACACCACGGGAATGGACACTTACAGTGGGCGAGGTAGTATCGTGAGTTTCGGTCGAGGTCCTGGAAGACGGGGTCCGTCAGGTTGCCGAGGGCGACTCTGCCCGAGCCAGACCAGGAGGGTCGTCGATGCTGCGGTGGCGGGGCCGCCGACGGCTCGTGCGTGTCGTGCTGGGGGCTGCCAACTGCCGGTCCGAAGCTGGGGGGAGCCGACATCGCAGGCCCGCGAGGCCGCGGCCGATGCTGGCGCGCGCGAGCATCGTCGAGTGCGTGGTGATCGTGGCCGCGCCCCTGCTGGGCATGTCGTTGGAGCTCGTGCTCGAACCCGTGACCATGCGAGGCGTGCTGAGCGTGGCCCGGGCGACCCCCACTGCCAGCGCCAACGGCGCCAGCGTCAGCTCCAAACCCAAGTCCTTCTCCTCCACCAGCGCCTCCACCAGCAGCAGGCGGCGGGCTCGGCGACACCCAGCCACCGCTATTGTTGTTGTTTTTGCTGCCGCCGCCAAGCTGCGGTTGGTGCTGCGGCTGGTGGTGCTGCTGCTGCACCAGCTGCTGGCCCTTGTTGCGGCTCGACGAAGACGATGCCGCTGCGGCCGGCGACGGCTTTGGGTGTCCCTGTGCGTCAATCGCCTGTGTCCAGACGAAAACCCTCCCGTACCCAAGGCATTCCTGCCCCGAGACCGCGCATTTGTGGCAAGTCGGCCACGAGCGATCGCAGCGCAGTCGTCGACGACGGCAATTATGGCACGGCTTGCTGATGGTCGGCATACGCCGCTGCCTTGCTTGCCCGTTTGAGATCTGAGACCCCCTCCCTGTAATTTTTGTTGCGTGTCTCTGCCGGGTGAGACCTGTGAGTGAGAAGCTTCCCCCGTTGTCGAGGAGCTGTTCTGTCGTCGGATGCGGGTCGCGGTTGGTGCTGGCTGCTGCTGGGAAGCGCGGAAAGGAGTCGACGAGGGCAGATGTCGCGCCGTCACGGCATGGTGGGCACGGCCATGGTCTTGTCGTTCCGGTGCAGTGGGAGAAGGGCGGCGATTCGACGCGTGTCGGGGGACGATGAGGATGTGGGATGGAGGGGCCGGAGAGCCAAGTGAGATGCGAGAGTTGATAATGGTTGGAGCAGCTCGAGTGGCGGCTCGCATGTGAGCACACCTTTTGGCCTCAGCTGCGCCGCTGCTGGTCTGTGAGAGCCACGGGGGCTGCACGCTGCGTCCGCCACGCTCCCGCATGCGTGGACCCGTGGACGGCAAATCTGGCGCCTCCATCGCCGCCCAACCCGGGCCTCCGAAGCTCCCAAGCGCGCCCAAAGGGGAAACCAGAAGACACATCGTGCAGCCGACGCACGGCGGGACCTGCAGCACTAGCCCGACGTGGCTCGGCGGACTGCAGAAAGCTTGTCGCGAACTGTCGCCATGGGCCCCTTCATGGACATGGACCCTTCGCGGCGATCCAGCCAGAGGCCGCGCGTGAACCCAAACGGGCAATCTCGTGGCACGGAGGCCCAAGGCGATAAAGGCCCAAAGGGTTCAAGGCAAGGATCGAGTCAGGGACCGCCGGCCAACCAGCCACGGCACGACAAGCTTCGCCGGACCCCAACCGGATCTGACACCTCGAACCCCGAGCGGAGCGGAGGAGCCGCCGCCCATTCCCATCCGGCCCTCCTTACTTCGCACGTATTAGACCAGTCACAATCGTCCGTGGTCCCGTCATGTTGCTTCATCGGCTTGGAACTTTGGACCGCACAACCAGGAACTTTGGACTGCACTTTGGACTGCACAACCGCCTTCCACGGGCCAAGAACCGCTCCAGGACGTCTGCCGCGTCTTGCCTAGAACGAGTCTATGACACATGCCGTGGAGCCCTTCTTCTCACCCTACTGCCCCTGTCTCCGGCTATTTCCCCCACGGTGGGGCAGACCTCTGGTCTAGAGCTCCTCGAGCTTCCCGTATCAGGAAACCATCAGACACCCGGCGCGTTTCTCACCGCCGTCACCCAAGGTATGGTGAGAGCAAAACAACGAGATAGCTGGAGCTTGCTTGGTACCGGCCACGGGGAGACTGTGACGATGCGATCCCATGGCAACGCAGAACCGACCGCTGGCCGGGCTGGCTCGTGGGGAAATTCCTGTCTTTCATCATGTGATGGCTCGGGTGATCTGGGTATAAAGAAGCCATGAGGAATGGACTTTTCGTCACCATGTCGTCAGGAGCAAGCTCAAGGTCTCTCCCTCGAGTCCGGCGACCGAGGATTCGCTTCATATACGTCTTGCCGCGAGCCTCCGGAACCAATATAAACTGCCTTTGAGGGCACGCCGACCTGCACCATGGCAGAAAAGGACACGAATATGCCCTCCCACGAACCCGTCGTGATGATCCAAGAGGTCTCGGAAGACCTACCCAAGCCCCTCGACGTCGAGAAGCTCGGCCGGCAGCGGCCCGCCGTCTTTTCGTCAACATGGCTCGAGGTTGCGTTTGTTATCTCGATGCTGGGCTCCCTGGCCATGGCCGTGAGTATTCCCAACCCCATCCTCGACCGTCACGAAGCCTCACCACAACAAGCCTATTTCTCTAACGCGTCATCGTCACAGGACTTTGTCATCAGCGGGTTCCAAGTTGTTCTCCCGGCCCTCATCGAGCCATTTGACATTCCCCCGGAGTCTCAGACCTGGCCGTCCAGCGTCCTGACCTTGGTGGCTGGGGCATTCCTGTTCCCGCTTGGCCGCCTCACAGACATGTACGGCGGGTACTTTATCTTCAACGGAGGCTTGCTATGGTTCATCATATGGACTACCGCCGCGGGCTTCACCAACAACTTCACCATGCTCGTGGTATGCCGGGCCATGGAGGGCCTGGGGGCCGCTGCATTCCTCCCCGCGGGCATCTCCCTGTTGGGCCGCATCTACAGGCCCGGGCCGAGGAAGAACATCGTCTTTGCCCTGTACGGTGCCCTCGCCCCGATCGGGTTCTTCTCCGGCATCATCATCGGCGGCATGTCCCAGGACTTGCTGTCGTGGCGGTGGTACTTTTGGCTGGGCGGCATCATTGCCAGTGTCTTCTGCGTCGGCTCACTCCTTACCTCCCCTCGTGACTACGCCGAGGCACGCAAGATGAACGTCAGGATGGACTGGTGGGGTGTCTGCACCACCGTTCCGGGCCTGATGTTCTTTGTGTATGCCATCACGGAGAGCACCAACGCGCCGCGGGGCTGGGCCACGCCCCAGATCATTGTCACCCTCTCGCTGGGGGTCTTGTTCCTGGGGGCGGCCGTCTACGTTGAGGGCTGGGTGGCCGCGGCGCCTCTCATTCCTGCCGACATTTTCCGCACCAAGTACATGAAGAGGATGCTCTTTTGCCTGCTGCTGTCGTGGGGCGTCTTTTCATTATACCTGTTTTACACCAACTTTTAGTAAGCACATACCTCTCCAAGACAACGAGGATGAGGGCGCTAACCATTCACAGTATTCAACTAGTGCTGGGCAAGCCGGCCTTGCTTACGGCCGTGTGGTTTGCCCCCTGGGCTGCCGGAGGCATCGTCCTGTCGATCCTGAGCGGCCTCATCCTTCATATCCTCCCTGGCCGCGTTCTTCTCCTGATTTCCGGCGTGTCCAAGGTGCTTGCTGTCCTATTCTTCGCCCTGATGCCGGACAACCCCAACTACTGGGCCTGGGTCTTCCCAGCCATGCTGGCCGAGGCGGCCTGCGTCGACGTGCTATGGACTGTGAGCAACGTGTTCCTAACGACAAGCCTGCCGCGCCATCGACAGGGCCTCGCGGGCGCCGTGATAAGCGTCACGCTATTCCTCGGCGGAGCGTTCTTCTTGGCCCTCGCCGACGTGGCCAAGTCGCAGTTCCACAACGCGGGGATGAGTCTCAAGATGCAGTACAAGGGCGTCTTTTGGATCGGCGTCGGCGCCGCGGGTGTGGCGCTGTTCACGTGCTTCTTCATCCGTCTGGGAAAGGCAGGCTGTGCCCTGACCGTCGACGAGAAGCAGGTAATCGAGTTTGAGACGGAGCGAGTGACAGAGTCTAAGCCCAGGCGCGGGACACGAGTCTCGGAGGTGACGGTTATAGAATCCGACACCGAGACCGTGGTTGGGGTAGAGACTGAGAGGGAGAAGGACCCAGATCTCGTCTTGGTCTTGGTACAAACTGAGCAAGACAAGAAAGACTAAGTCTTGTGAAAGACATTGGCATTGGCATGGCTGGCAAGGGAGGAGGACAAGACGCCCCGGGTTTGATGGATTTGGCATTCACAGCACATATTAGGCAATAACTGGCCGAGCGAGGAGTTTGAAACGGGGTCTGAGGTCGAGCATTGGAGACGGAGAATCTCTTTATTTATTCCTTAATATTTGTTAATCAGAACTATGATACGAATGATTTGTCTGGCTCCGTCGAATTTAGGTGCCCGACTTGGCTTAATTCCAGGGGGTGGCTGGTGTAAGTGAACCACCAGTGGCGAGCTGTGCGCCACAACGCTGAGCGGGCTACCGTGTGCAGTTTGTACTCCGCACTTCGCTTTGCTCCAACACGAGGTCAAAACTACAACGAGATACGTTTTACCGGACGAATTTGCAAACTGGAAATCTCCAAGTAAACTAGTACCCTGGTGTGGGATGCGAAAGCGTGTCGGAGAGTAACCTGCAATTCATGTTTAAGAGTCTACTCGGTAGCCATGGTCAGTTGGCGCGTTGTGTTGCCGGTTGTCACCATTATGCCCCCATTCCGCTAAACGCAGTCAAGTAGAGCACGCTTTAGCAACAAAACAATCGGAACAGGTAAAACAGAGAAAAACCTAGAACTGAATTGGCAGGAAGGGACAAATTACTATTTCTCTAATGTGCTCTGTGCTTGTACTCGTAGATATGTCCCGCTGTGACCCACATCCCGTTGACTCGCCCACATTCGTTCGGTGGCCCCCAGTTTATAATACCCAATAACAAATGTCATTTCAACAACCACAGAACCAGCCCCCTTGGCTAAGTGGTATAGCGTGTCACTAGTAATGACAAGATCGTGTGTTCGATTCACACAGGGGGCAGTTTATCTTTTTGCTTTAATGCCCTTCTGTCCTTGCGCAGAAGGGATTGTGTAACTTCTTTTTTGGAGGGAGGCGACTTTGGGCATAATTCGCAGCTGTGGGAATTGTCGGGCGATTGCGAATGCACTCAAGCGACGACCTTCTTACTACATGTGTACCTGCGTGGTTGTGGTGTCTAGGTCGGGTTGACGCGATTCTTTTGGCCTCACTCATGGCAATTCACTTTGCAGTCTCTTGCGACACGGCATTTCGAGTGAATTAAACCATTGGGAAGCAGTCACGCGAGGCGGGCCGCCACTTGGGTAAATGTGTCACGATGTCGAGATGGGGTTGCCACAGCCCCAGGCGCCTCCTTGTCTCGTGTCCTGGTGCGTCTCGAATAGACGGGTAGAAGTGAATTGTCCCTGGCTTGGCATGGTCCATTGACCTTGTGACAATAGCAGGCATCGTTTGCACATGGCCCATTGACCTTGTGCACAATACTGTACATTCTCGATCAGTGAATCACTACCGTTGACCCACCCCTTGTTTGTCGTCACAATTCACTCCATGCGCCAACGCTGTTTTGACCTGAGGCAGAGTTCCTCGCGGCCATAAATACGAGATCTGCATACGTAACATTACTGAACTTTTCCCTTCTTTCCTCCCCAAGCTGATCCTCACGGCCTCGCACCATCGCCAAGCAGCCGGTCCTTCAGCCCCTTATTGATGCTCCTATATGCATCATGCTGCTGGGCTCTCATCGGGCGTCACCATAGGCGTCACGAGGCGGGTTTCCCTTGAAGCCACGGGCTCTTCTTTAAGGGCTGCAGCGGCGTCATCAGGGTTTTTCCATGAGACTCGGGCGACTATGGTCCACATACCATGTCCAAGGCTACAATCACCATCTGTCCTGCGAGATGCTTCACATCAGCATTGCAAGCCGTTTTCTTCTTGACTGAACGGCTTCAAATCCTCGCCCCGGTGTTCCCACCGCCCGAGGCCTCTCTTGCTTGTGGTAAGTTCATTGCTTTTCTTTGCTCATTGCCCAGCTAACCCGGCTGCAGCAACCATGGCCCTCATGCGTCTTGCTGCTGGTGGTGGCCTCGCTGCCTCTTTCTCTCGAGGCCAACCCCAGACGATCGCAAGCCCCTCTCCTCCCGTGCGACCGGGAACTGGACCGGACCGACCTTGACCACGGGCATCAAAAGACTCCGAAGGCAGAGGGCCAGAGCAGCGCCCGTGGCTGCATGAAGAAAGCCGCAGGATCGGCCGAGCAGGGGAACTGGTACCTGGCCGACCTGTTCACGCGCTGGGTGTGCCAGCTTACTTGTCGGAGTCGCTCGATGCATGGTTTTCGGGCTCCGTGCTCCGCCCATGATGCGAGCAGCGCCACATGAGGCCACACTGGCGATCGGCGATACCAATGCGACTGGCCAGGCTGTGACCATGTGGCGACGTCTGGTCGGAGAATCGGTATGGCCCTGAAGATATCCGGGCCTCGTGGCAGACGTTCGGCGATGGGCGGCATCCAGGTATGTGCTTGGAAAGATGACGGCGTTTGAGTTGGCCCATTTACTGACTTTATATACAGGCTTGGGATACAAAGCCGGCTCGCGCTCTCTATCTCACAGCATCGCCCTCTAGATCAGCAGTGACCAAAGAAGGCTACTTTACTAAGGGGCCGCGACGACATGGTCCAGCTCATCGATTGGGCTGTTGGAATTGCTCGAAGACCCCATCATATCGTCCCTGGCCGGGAGTATCCCCGGGCTCTCACCGCCGCATGTAGTCCAACCATGGCAGACATCAAGGACATGCCCGCGCGTGTGGTTGGCGTTCACAACGTCCTTTCGAAGGCTATGGGCAAGAAGTGGCCTCTAGCTGTCTTCACCTCAATCTTACTTACAAGGAACCGTCGACAATTGCGACAACTTCCTACAGCGACCATGAAGCAGAACTGTCTTTAGTATTAAACGAAAGAGAAGTGAACCAAACGGTCACGTCAGACATCTTTAGTCTGCTCTCTACATCTTGGAGCCCAGGACTACCCACTACAACAACACCATACTTCCTTCATCCCATACTGCTGGGGAGGGTTTCGCCAAGTCCCTGGAAGGCATTTCAGGATCGCTCGGATCAAAGGGATTCCACGCCAACAAGAACGACCATAACATTCCAGGCTGGCTCACGAAGTCCATGTAGCCTGCGGAAGGCTGACTTTCGCAGATGCGTGGGTGTGCTGCCAGTTATTGTCCCGGGCGTGAGAGGTGACGAGGGCGCGCAGAATGTGCGTCTTCATTCTCGGCGCCCAACCCCCCGTTGCTGTGAGCAACCCGAGCCACCGAAGCCACAGAGCAAATATCCAGGCAAAGCCAACGGAGCATTACGACTCGTGTTCTCAGCCGCTTATGCCAGACAAGCGGATGAAATGAGTGAGGGCAGACTTACTCGGGGTGTGGCCAAGTCCAATGGCATGGTGGCGGCCATAGTCAACTTCGACGTGACGAGGATGATGACTCGGCCCTCTGGTACTGGCTGGCGTCCGATGCAGAGACTCAACTAGGTGACGGAATACCGCGGCTAAGAAGCGAACGTCCCCTTCCCCGAATCTTTGCTTTCTTGGCCTTAAGGGATTAAGAGAACGGGCGGTTCCCCTACGGATTGGACCATCTCCCTGCAATCTACTCTGGCTCATCCAGTCGCACGCCTTGCCCCGTCTACGGTGCTCACTCTTTACACCTTGGTCTCTTGAACGAAACCTTCCATCTTCACACGTTAGTCCGCCCAAAGAGGACGAGCGGTACCCCCCCCCCCC
>JALHCC010000712.1:0-12295 GCA_024340765.1 Tolypocladium cylindrosporum | reverse complement strand
GTCAGCACGTATGCGTCGCCGCCGCCGCCCGAGGCCGGGGCCCGGGACGCGCTCGGCCGGGCCCTTGAGGCGCTCCGGGAGCAGCCGGGGCCCGCCCCCATCGCCGTGCCCGGGTACGTGCCCGTGGAGGCGGAGTGGACGGGGTACCGCGCCGCGGCAGGGCCCGGCGATCGGCTGCCCGCGATTTCTGAAAGGGAAAAGTACCGTGAGCTGATGAAGGAGTGCACGGCGCCGACGACGGTGCTATACCTCCACGGTGGCGCGTACTACCTCCTCGACCCGTCGTCGCACCGGCCCACGACCAAGAAGCTGGCCAAGATCACGGGCGGGCGCTGCTACTCGGTGCGGTACCGGCTGGCGCCCAAGCACGCGTTCCCGGCGGCTCTGCTGGACGCCTTCGTTTCGTACCTGACGCTGCTGTATCCGCCGCCGGACGCGTACCACGAGGCCGTGCGGCCGGAGCACATTGTCATCTCGGGAGACAGGTACGTCGGATCTTTCACCCTCAGCTCGACGCCGAAGCGGCTGACGTTTGCCTTTTGGCTAGTGCCGGTGGGAACTTGAGCCTAGTGCTGCTGCAGCTCATCCTCGAGCTGCGTCGCCAGGGCGAGCCCGTCTTGTGGCACGGCGAGCCTCGCGAGATCCCCCTGCCCGCGGGCGTGGCGTGCAACTCGCCGTGGATGGACATCACGCACAGCTCGCCGCCGTTCCAGGGCTCGACGCCCCATGCCTTCGACTACCTCCCCAAGCCCGACGTCTCGGCCAGGGCGAAGCTCGTCCCGTGCGACGTCTGGCCCGCGACGCCGCCGCGCAAGTACCTCTACGTCGACGCCGCGCTGGCCACGCACCCGCTCGCGTCGCCCGTCATGGCCCGCAGCTGGGCCGGCGCGCCGCCCGTGTACCTCTGCACGGGGTGGGAGCTGCTCGCCTTCGAGGACCGGTTCTTCGCCAAGCAGCTCGCGGGCGACGGCGCGACGGTCGTCTTCGAGGAATACGAGGCCATGCCGCACTGCTTCGCCATGATCCTGACCGGGACGCCCAACGCGCGCCGCTGCATGGACACCTGGGGCGGGTTCGTGCGCAGGGCCGTCGAGGACCCGGCGGGCATCGCGTCGAGCGCGACGGCCATCAGCGCGCGCACCCTGGAGGAGACGCCGCTGCGGTTCGACAGCCTGAGCGACATCGGGCCGGGCGAGATGCGGGACCGGGTGGTGCGAAAGGCGAGGGAGCCCGCGGCCCAGGCGGTTGCGAAGCTGTGAGGGTCACGAAGCTGGCGGAGGAGCGTGCGTGTTGCTTGCCATATGAAGGCCATCTGAAGGCCATCTGCTCTGTACATGTCCGCGTAGATGCGTGAGGCACGGCGTTGGGAGTCTATAACAACTGGCCTTGCAAACACCCTGTGTAACTTGACCTCGCGTAGTCGTACTTTTTATTAACTGTGGTTCACCGAGCAACTTCGTACAAAGTACTCGCAATCACGCATGTGCTACGGGAGCTCCCGCCAAGGCACCGACCAAACGGGAGCTTTGCCGACCCAGCTCCCCACCCCGAGCCCAGCTCCGACGCCGCCGATCCAAAACTCCACTCAACCTTTCTCCTTCACCATCCCCAGCATCGCCAGCCGCACCACCACCCGGGAGCCGTCATGGAGCGCCACGCGCAGGCCGTGGGCAAAATCGCCGCCGCCGTGCGCGGCTTCTTCGAGCGCAAGGAGCCCTACCGCATCTTCCACGGCTCCACCAACAGCACGCGGCCGCGGCCCCGTCCCGGCGCCCGCGTCGTCGACATCAGCGCCCTCTCGCACGTCGTGGCCGTCGACGGCGCCGCGCGCACGGCGCTCGTTGAGCCCAACGTTCCCATGGACCGTCTCGTCGAGACGACGCTGCGCGAGGGCCTCGTGCCCCCCGTCGTCATGGAGTTCCCCGGCATCACCGCGGGCGGCGGCTTCGCCGGCACCGCGGGCGAGAGCTCGTCGTTCCGCCACGGCTTCTTCGACGAGACGGTCAACTACGTCGAGATGGTGCTCGGAAACGGCGACGTGGTGCGCGCGTCGCGCGAGGAGCGCGCCGACCTGTTCCGCGGCGCGGCCGGCGCCGTGGGCACGCTCGGCGTCACCACGCTCATGGAGCTGCGGCTCGTCGAGGCCAAGAGGTGGGTGCGCACCACGTACCACCGCACGGGCAGCGTGGCCGAGGCCGTGGCCAAGGTGCGCGCCGAGACGCGGAACCCGGCCAACGACTACGTCGACGGCATCCTCTTCTCCAAGGACCACGGCGTCGTCGTCACGGGCCAGATGACCGATGACAAGCCCGCCGACTGCGCGCCGCAGACGTTCAGCAAAGCCTGGGACCCGTGGTACTACCTGCACGTCCAGGACCGGACCAAGGGGCTGCCCGCGGCCTCATCCTCCGACTCCGGCTCCGGCAGCTCCTCGTCCGCCACCGACTACATCCCCCTCGCCGAGTACCTCTTCCGCTACGACCGCGCCGGCTTCTGGGTCGGCGCCCAGGGCTGGACCTACTTCAAGCTCGTGCCCTTCAACCGCTTCTTCCGCTGGTTCCTCGACGACTTCATGCACACGCGCATGCTCTACCGCGCGCTCCACGCCAGCGGCGAGTCGGCCCGCTTCGTCGTCCAGGACCTCGCCCTGCCGTTCGACAAGGCCGAGGAGTTCGTCGACTACACGGCCAAGGAGTTCGACATCTGGCCCCTCTGGCTGTGCCCCCTCAAGCAGACGCCGCCGCCGACCTTCCACCCGTACACCTCTGAGCCGGGGACGACCGCTGCCGACGGCTCGACCACCACGACGCCTGAGCAGTCCCTCAACATCGGCCTCTGGGGCTGGGGCCCCGCCTCCCACGAGGCCTTCATCGCCAAGAACCGCGCCCTCGAGGACAAGCTCGTGCAGCTCGGCGGGCGCAAGTGGCTCTACGCGCACACCTACTACGACGAGCCCGACTTCTGGCGCGTCTACGGCAACAACCGCCCCTGGTACGACGCCCTGCGGGAGAAGTACCACGCCGCCACGCTGCCCACCGTCTACGACAAGGTGCGCATCGACGTCGATGCGGCCCGCGAGGAGCGGCGCCTCTGGCGCATGTCCGCCAAGAGCCTGTGGCCCGTCGGGGGGTTGTACGGCATCTGGCGCAGCATCCTGAGCGGCGACTACAAGCTGCACCGGCACGCCGAGTGGAAGTACAAGGGGGAGGAATAGCGGTGGCGTACAAGGTACGAGTAGCCTAGACGCATGTACAGCACTTTTTGTTATAGATATGCTAGCGTATGGTTGCGGCCGCGATGCCGGCCAGGGATAGACATATAATTTCCATGTTGGCTTTTCTCCTCAACCGGCCTTTCTGCTCTTGAATAAACCGATGCGCGATGACCACATGACACGCGAAGGGATGATGCAGATCAAGTCTAGAAGAATACCGCTTCTGGTGCTCAGAGGTACTTCGTATTCCGCTAGGTTGCCAAGTGTGGCTGCCAGCCTGAGACGCCAACTGCGCGACTAACCACCGCGCTCCTGGCCCACCACCACGGAGAGGCTGTTTCGGGTTCTGAAGATACCGGCACGCAGCCAAAGCATTGTCTGTCTTCTGCGCCCGCATCGCGCCGTCCACGGCTGCCAAGCAAGAAATGGCGGGAGTGACATGCGCGGTCGCGCATTTTGCAGACTCCAGGCAATTTCGTTGCTCAGCAATGCTGGGGTCACGGGTGTTGCCGTCGGAGCCGACGCCCATGCCGTCCCGTGAGACCTCCGTTGAGTACGATCTTCAACTGCTGGTCAGCGTTTGCATGTCAACTGATGAATCGTTCAAGCCTCATTGGCCGTGCTCTCCGATCGACGCAGCGTACCCGACGTGATGCTCATAAACGCGGTCGATCATCTTCATCCGTGGTTCTTGAGGGGTTGCCGGCCTGACATTCAAACGGCGTCGACACCCGAGACGAGCTTGGCTGGCGGCGCAGCTCCACTGTACACCCTCGCGAGTAGGCCGCTCTCGCGGTTTCACCTCAACCTAGAGATGCCATCCGAAGTGGTGCGCCTCAGAGGTCCGACAAGCTGCTCATCTAGGCCGTGGCTCAGACAGGCACCGTCTCAAGATGCCCCCAGTGTCGCAGACCGTCCGTTCACCCTCGACTACCAAGGAGCCGCGCCCTGCCAACCGTCTGATCATGGTACGCAGTTTGGTCTAGCTAGCAGATCAAGCGTGGAATCTGCCAGCTGACCCCGGGAAATAAGACATGCAAGCTACGGAGTCTGTCAAAGCCAATATGCCTCTTTCGCAGGGGCATGTCGGATCCTTCCTCAGTTGAGGCGTCACCTGACGTATCAGAACTCATCCTGGGCTCAGGCAGGAGCAGAGCATATAAAAGAGGCAGATCACCTCGACGAGACCTTGCAGCAATCACCATCTGATCTTCAAGCCACAGTCTCTTGCGCTGATCAGCCTAACACCGACCAGGCGTCGTCTTTCTCTTCATTCTTTCGGTTTCGACCAGGCGTCGCCAAGCTACATTCTTTTCTATACATCGAATTACTACTCGGATACTCTCTTTCAGGCTCAAAATGGTTCGCATCGCATTCACTGCTGTCCTGGCTTGTACGTCCCATCCTCTCCGTATCTGTCGAGACATCAACTAACAGGTCGGCATCAGTCGCCGCCTCAGCACTTGCTGCTGGCGACCCCGCGGGTGAGAAGAACGTCGGCAACGGAGCCGGCAAGCAGTTCATCACCGGCGGGTGCCTGTCCAACGCCGACTGTGCGTCCAAATGCTGCGCCCAGCAGAACGGCGGCGGAGGCGTCTGCTCCGGCATTGGAGCCCAGTTCCAGGCTGGCAAGACGGGTTGCGGCTTCAACGATTCCAATGGCCGGACCAAGAAGCAACCCAAAGCAAAGCCGCAGCCACCGGCGTCGCAGTCGCCGCCGCCGCAGCAGCAGAAGGGATCCAATACCGGAGTCCTTACCGGCGACCCGGCTGGCTTCAAGAACGTCGGCAACGGAGCCAACAAGCAGTTCATCACCGGCGCCTGCGTATCTGACGCCGATTGCGAGTCTAAATGCTGCGCTCAGCAAAATGGCGGCAACGGTGTCTGCTCTGGTCTAGGAGCCCAGTTCCAGGCCGGCAAGACGGGTTGCGGTTTTAGCGATCCCAACGCCCAGCAGACGATTGAGGCAGCCAAGAAGCAATCACAGCCGCAGTCGCAGTCGCAGTCACAGTCGCAGTCGCCGCCGCAGCAGCAGCAGCAGCAACAGCAGCAGGGATCCAAGTCCGGAACCCTTACTGGCGACCCTGCTGGCTTCAAGAACGTCGGCAACGGAGCCAACAAGCAGTTCATCACCGGTGCCTGCGTGTCTGACGCCGATTGTGAATCTAAATGCTGCGCTCAGCAGAACGGCGGCAATGGCGTCTGCTCTGGTCTTGGGGCCCAGTTCCAGGCCGGCAAGACGGGTTGTGGTTTCAGCGATCCCAACGCCCAGCAGACGATTGAGGCGGCCAAGAAGCAAGCACAGCCGCAGTCGCAGTCACAGTCGCAGTCGCCGCCGCAGCAGCAGCAACAGCAGCAGCAGCAGCAGGGATCCAAGTCCGGAACCCTTAAGGGCGACCCTGCTGGCTTCAAGAACGTCGGCAACGGAGCCAACAAGCAATTCATCACCGGCGCCTGTGTATCTGACGCCGATTGTGAATCTAAATGCTGCGCTCAGCAGAACGGCGGCAATGGCGTCTGCTCCGGTCTTGGGGCCCAATTCCAGGCCGGCAAGACGGGTTGCGGCTTCAACGATCCCAACGCTCAGCAGACGATTGCGGAGGCCAAGAAGATGGTGCAGAGGCGGGGACTTAAGGCTTTGAAGGGCCGCGTGGCCAAGGTTCTTCGTGTCTAATAGCTTCGTGTTAATGAGGTGTCGCTATCAACTTTCTCTAGAGAGTTCTCTAATAGTAAATCCTTATTATTACGCTTCTTAGGAATATCCGAAGTAACCTCTAAGTCACAAACAACTGACTTTGTAGTTTGCCTGAATGGCAAAGAGTTTCGATAGGAGCCTCGACTGGCTACTATTAGCACGGAGCGTAGGAACATCAGAATTTCGCCAGGTAACGCCGTGTCTGTCTCTTAGCCACGGGCCTCGGGCCAACACGGAGCTTCCTGAAGGCGGCCAGCGCAATCAGTCCAGGATTGGAACACTGGGGCAACAAGACGGAGTAGCTAGGTTACACGGGCACCCCTGGTTGGGAAGACAACAGATACACTGATCTTGATGTATCACAGGGCGGAAATTGCCACGGAAGGCGAGGGATCGGGCCTCATCCCCAGAAGCATCAAATGGCGACCTAAAAGAGGTCCAATCCTGAGTGCCGGCACGGCAAATGCCATCCCAGAGTCCTAATTACTTGCCTCACTAGATCAGTCTCACCAGTCAAGGTGTGGCCGTGCCGGCAATTTTCATTCCTGTCTACGGACACCGCCACACAGAGTACTCTGAAAAGGCAAAGCACTCATCGTTAAATGGTTCCAGGACCTTGTCAGCCCACCCGGCCGCCCGCCATTCATGCGAGAATTCCACTCCGTACAACAGTTTGCAGTACTCCCAGTACTCCGGATACCAACCAGACTGTTCCCAATCCACAATACCCGCGATTCTTCGAGATCCGGGGGCGCCCGAAACAATGATGTTTCCGAGGGTGAGATCCCCATGCGTGAAGTATATGTTGCCGCTGTCTGGGATAAACTCTCGATATGGATCCATGACGACGACTCCTTCAGGCCCGGGTCTTTGACGGGTGGCTGCAGCGAGCAGCCAATCATTAAAGGACTTGATTGTGAAGAATGGCCCCTCTTCATAGTCAAGCTTGAAGAACCTGTCTTGGACAGTCCCGCCGTTGACAGAGCCTGGATCTGGGTGAGTATGCTGCCAAAAAGGCGAACGAGACAGAGCCAAGCGACATACCGATAAAGCGGTTCGGCGAGTCTTGGGTGATCTGCCTCAGCGCCGCCACAATACGACTCAATTCACCACAGATTGACTCCTTATCCGCTTCAGTCAGAGATTTCCATGCCTCCCGCAATGTTTGGCCGCGGACCAGACTCATGTATATGAAATTTTGGTCACCGTGCTTTCTCCAGCCAAACACTTCCGGCACAGGGACATCGTGGTGCGGAAACGCTTGTCTGATGGCTCGCATTGTTTGCGCTTCTTCAATTCTCAGGTAAGAGGAATCTCCCAGCTTGACGGCGAGATTGAGATGCTCGAATTTGATGACCCCGGCTCCGTGGTCCGGCCATTGTTCAAGGATCGAGGCAGGCGTTGGCAGCTGGGGAAAAGGATCTGGGCTGAGCTGAAAGAACGAAGTATCATGAAAGTCAACCTCTACCTCTGAACTGTCGGGTAAAGATGAGATGTCGATGCGTGGCCGCTCGGTGTCATTGGGAGCGGTGAGCATCGCGAGAATGGGAAGATGTAGCGAGGGAGGGAGCTTGGATACTCCCCAACGAAAGACTGCGATGGAAGGCGTGAATTCCAGCGAGGCCCACACCAACGGCCAACGTCAATCACATACCGCCTTCTCGACAGCGCTTGTTGAGCTGTAGGCTTGAAGCCGTTCAAGGCCAACAGGCCGAGGATATTGGATGGTTGTAGCAGATATATATTGGCGCGCGCTTGTTTGTTTGATCGTTGTTACAATTGGTGGGCTGCCTAAATGCAGGAGCCCAAATACCGGCTGCCTGTTATTACTGGCTCGAAACCTGGATACAAGCCAACGAGGCCCAACACCAAAGAACGATTGTCCTATTTTTAAAGATCGTCATTACTGACATAGCCAGTCGTCACGTACGCGTGGCGGCTACGAGAGAGTGTGGTCTTTCTTTGAATCTACTTAAAGCGGTGATTTCTCCTTCTCCCATCCAAAAAACCCGACAACTCGACCATCTCCAACCGTTTATCTCTACTTTTTACAAGTGGTCGATCCCATCAATTTGTTGTTCTACTTGCTTGTTCTGCAAATCTCCAGTCACCATCTGCCGTCCTTTCACAATGTCCTACCGCTCAGTCTATCTTGCCATGTACCGTGTGTCCACAAACCAACGGGCTCATTTCGCCATCTTCATTCTCAATGTCACCGATGATAGGAAAGACCTTAGCCAGAGATTCAGATCAACCTCGTGCAAAGGAACCATTATTCACGTCATCGGTGAGCCCGATATGAACGGATATGCGCTCGAATTCAAGCGAAACTATGAATGCAGCACGTCGCATGACTTGCAGGAGCTGGTTTTACTCGGTCATGTTGACTCAGCCTACCTTTATAACCCACCAGGAACGGAACAAGTCAGGGAAACAGGCCTAGGGAGGGTTTAGAGCGAGAAGCAGCAATGGTTCTCCCGCCTCGGGGAGGCCAGAACGTCCGGGCTCCTATAGAAGGGGTACTTCCGCATGGTGAGACTGAGGCCTGCGAATGGTACTGACAAGGACCCAGGTCAATACCAAACGGTGTCAGGAGTGGACCATGGAGTTTCTCAATAGGCTTGCAGATCGAGGTCTCATCGACCATGAGGCTGTCAGTATTGCAGAGAGCCGGCGAGATCCACCGAATCCTGGCATATTTGGACAAAGAGGTGCAATTCAAAGCCGGGGAGGAGCTAGCCGGCAAGCCGCTGGTCGGGCCACGGGGTCTCAAGCTTAGCAGTCGAATGTGTGGGACGAAGGCCACCAACGCAATAGGTCCTGGGACGGGAGTAAGTGGATATGGCCAGCAAGAGACAATTAGAGAAGGTCCAACAAATCTTAGCTTCAAAATACTGTTCGTGTGCAAGAGCCGGCTGGTGCGTCCTTCAAGTGATATTGAGCCATCTGATAAGAAAAATCCTCGATGTCAGGATCGTAAGTCAGCAGGAGCCTCAGATGGCTTAGCAGCGAGAGGGTCCGCAGTGGGAGGTGACTCGCTAGTATGAATAACCTTGTGGACGTGTTTTACGTCTAGGGATAGAGTGGTTAAATTAAACAGCCCTTAGCAAGAGGAAGAACCAAGCCTCGGCTAGCCACAGAGATCAGTGGCCTGCACTAGATATCTGGTCCAATGACTATAAAGTCAATGTGCTGATCTAATAGTCGGGATGCGGACCCCTATGGCCAAGAAAAAGCCAGTAAAAGGCTGGCTATGCACGGAGGCAACAGGAAGCTAAAAAGGGGAGGGTTCATTTACACGAGAAAAGTCATGCAAAAATTAATCAAGAAATGGGATTAAAATGCTAAATTTGATTCTTGAGCTGGAACCGCATACGCGATAGAAGCACGAGGAGACGAAGGCAGTGAATCTGCAACTCAAATTGACCGTCTTTGGCATCACAGCAGTCGATATCCGAGCATCTTTTGGGGGTTGTATTGGATGCTTATAGCGTACGTGGAAGCTTGTCCTTGTATTGACAAAGGCGTAACTAAATGGATCGACAGCTGCGGTTCGCTGGCTAGGCAGCTCGCCAATCCCCCATCTCCTGCGTGCTAGCGAAAGCCCCCAGTCTGCTTGCACCTTAGGTAGTATCTTTCATGCCTTGGAATAGTAGCTTCACATATAGCAGCCGATGGCGTTAAGGGAGGAGGAGGAGCCAGGTATGGACCGAAACTTTCTCTTGAAATTATAGCAGTAGCTCGCAGTCTCGATCGTATGCCTTCAATTGCTCCATCTTCAATTGGACAAATGACTCCATCCCTGACCGCATCTGCTCGTCCAGCGACTCCTCACCAGGGCTGCTTTCATCCTTGAGGAAATTGTCACAGACGTCTTCCACATCGAAAGGGTTCCGGATGGCGTAGTTGAACCAGAAATGCTTCGTGTCCCACGCGTCGCGCATGCGATCTGAAAGAGGGTTTTGGACATGTTGCAGCCCTCTCGCGTTCTCAGCTCGTCGCATAGCCCGTAAAAACTGGTCTAGACGGAGCTCAAAGGCTGTCACAAACTCCCCTGGCGTGTGTCCTGGACCAAGATAGAATTCTGGCTCCGCGAGGAGTAGCCACCATGGCGGGTCCGATGCGAATTGGCTTGGCATGGCATTTGTAAACTCGAGGTCAAGCACAGCATTGATATGCAGAGTCTCCGGGTCGACAAGTATGTTGTGTGGTCGAAGGTCGTCACAGAAGAGCTTAAAAGGGCCTTGGTCGTCGATAGAATACTTGTCAACCAGCCTTATGAAATGCTGGCGATCCAGGAACAGCTTCCGAGCTTGATCTTCGTTGGTAGCGATATTGCGCTGGGTCTGGAGGTTTATGATATTCTCATGCGCGAGAGACTTGAAGTAGTCCCTTGTAGATGTAAAAGGTGTCGTAGAGAACTCATTTGTAGGGAAGAATGTAATAGTTGCCAACTCATTCATCCTATAAGTCAATGGTCTCCCTGTTGCACACCACATATTTGAGGCAGGATCCTTTGAAATGGCCCCAATCTGTCTGAAATTGAACTTGGAGAGTTGGAGCATGATGTCTGCAATTTGATCGTAAGCGGTGTCCAGCGTTTTGTTGTCCAGGTTCGGATTCAGGATCTGCTGGTCACAATCGGCCTTGTCTCTGAGGATGCTAGACAAACTGACTCCGTCTACAAATTCTGAAATCATGAACGGTCCGAGTTGCTGCGGGCTGTCCTTGGTCAAACCCCAGCTTATCAGGCGCGGAATAGGAATTGTAGTGTTTTCGAGGATGAATTCAAGTACCCGGGCCTCGTTTGCGATTTTCTCTTCGGCAAACATCGTGCGGCCGGGTTTTGGGAACCGAATGACGGCATCCGGGCCTCCATCGTTGAAACCGACGCGGAAGCAGAAGTTGTACGAGCCAGCAAACCAAGCGAGGATTCCTTTAGCTTTACCTCCAGACCGTTTACTGGCGACGAAGTCTGCAATCTCCTTTTGGGAATTGAAAACACGATACATCCATTGCTTCCATAGCTTTTCGCGCTGTTTATCGGCCAGCTCGTCGAAGATTGCCATTTGCCGCGTGGCCTTGTTTCGTTGACCGACGTGAGAGATCACTAGTAGCTGGTGCGGTTCTGAGTGCAGAAAGAGACATAAAGGAGCAATTTACGCATGTGCTTTGGTGTCGAAAGATTTCCCAGGTCAGCAGATGTCTACGGAGGCGTCCGCAGGGGAAACAAATGCGAATGCGATGCAGAAAAGAGGTAGGAGGCTGGAGGGAGATGGCGGTGTACGAGACAGGTACCACGGATCCGCTTAGTCACTCAACCTACTGCATAACGTTGCAGTACATCGCAGCTGCGGTCCGTTGGCTGGTCCGTTGGCTGGTCCGTTGGCTGGTCCGTTGGCTGGTCTGTTGGCTAGGCAGTTCGTCGATCCCCATCCCCAACGTGCCAACGAAAGTCCTCAGTCTGCTTGCACCTTGGGTGGCAGCATTCATGCCTTGGAATAGTAGCTTAAAATGCAGCAGCCGCTGGCATTAACGAAGGAAGTAGTTCTTGAAGCTGTCCAGTCTTGACAGAAGATCATAATTTAGACGCGGGAGCGAGTTATGGTTGCCTCAAAACTATACTTGAAGTTGCACCTGTGCTAATAGAGCCTAAAGGCACTATAAAAACATAAGGATTACTATTTATATGATTGTAAATCTGTATTGCTTAGCGAGTGCGGTACCAATTCTTTTCCTTTCTGTAGCTTGTTAGGGTGGTGGTACAGACCCCAGGTCACGGAGTCAGAAAACATTAAAAAAAGTGGTGGAACAGCCAGGGCCTTGGAGGACTATCGTGGCATAAAAGAGGTGTCTGTGTCCCTAGAGCAGATGGTACCTCATGTCCTCCATCCATTCGAGAAGTTCTCATAGCTATAGAATGCCACTCTTGGGTTTTCCTCCCACTTTTTAGAGATGGCCGCTGCTGTCACTCCCTGTCTCTTGCTCTGACTTACACGATGTGAGAGGTCTAGTTGCTCGGGCGCCGCTGCAACGTCTAGACTTACACGGCCTACACGGCCGCATGGCGTACATGGCGCCTGTTGCACTAGACTTTTGGTGTGTTCTTTCGTCCTCAACAAAAGTAGGTTTTAGAAAATTTCGTTCGATCCCTGCGCCAGGATTTTTCTACAAGAATGCGGGGGTCTTGTCGATACACGTAAGATATAAATAAGGGGCAGCTTTCAAATCCTGTTATTTTGTTAATTTCTTTGCTTGGCTTAAGCATGCTTGGCTTAAGCACTAACGTAGGTGCATAGCGAGTGGGCCATCACACCGAGTGGGCCACCTTCACCACTTTGGCAGAGCTCAACCCTTCTAGACACAACCATAACATCCTAAATCAA
>JALHCC010000711.1:0-32446 GCA_024340765.1 Tolypocladium cylindrosporum | reverse complement strand
GGCTTGGGTTGGAAGGGCGAGATGGAGAATGACAACGCTTCTTTTTTTGGCCTTTTTTTTTTTTCTCCTTCTAGCTTTCCATTCCTACAAGAAAAAATCCACTGCCGCGTTTCTTCTTGGCCAGATGTTCGCCTGAAACTGTTTTCAACGCTGCAAGTACCAAGACGGCGTGTTTCTGTCGGCGCTCGAACCCCCCCCAGTGCTATTTCCCCCAGTGCACGAAGCCATCGCCAGCTGCAACAAGCACTGAATACATACATGACATGTCGCTTCACTGCTCAGGCTCAGTCTCGTACTTGCAAGCCAAAGTTCTTTCATTGAATCACAGGTGCCTGCCACGTACAGCTGCAGCTACTTCGTATCCCCATCCCACCTCCCATCTTCCACTAAAACAAGGTGCCGTGAGGCAGCATTGTAAAGGCATGCCCGCCGCCTCGGCCGCATAATCTCGCCCCCTTTGTCGTCTGTGTAGACTCGTGGCCCTTTGCCTCCTCCTGGCGTGGTCTCTTAGCTCTTGGCTGCTTCCAATCCTCCTCCGCCAACCAGCATCGTCATCAATCGTAAAGTAAAGAAAACTGTTTCGTGCAGCAAAGATCCAGTACAAGTGCACATGTCCATATGTCCAACAATTATTGTCCAGTCGACGCGATATTGACTTTTCGCTACCGTGGTAGCTTAAAATGCAAAAGAGCGTACCAAGAAGTAAACGTAGAAGTAGAATCACCGTCTCTAAAGCTGCTTTCCCCAAGACTGTGGAGTTTTGACTCGTAAATCGCCACACCGCTTTCCAAGAAAGAAAAGCTCATCATAACACGGCGGGCACCAAAGTTCATTCCTCGTGTGAGGCGACCGATGTGGTATCACCATCTCCAAACCGTATCGAAAACGCCAATCGCCATGCACAGAATCGAAGGATAAGGAAAAGAGGCATATAAAAGGGAAAGAGGGCATATAAAGGGTAAAAGAAACTGAGCCTGTGGTATCCGCCTCATTTGCGTGGGCAGTTCCAAATCAAATCATCTCGCTGCGATGTAGTCCCGTTGACATGTGCTTGCCTTTCAGGTCAACGGGAGACCGAATCATGTCCGTGTCGTACATCACCGGCGGCGGCACCCCGGCAACAGGAGACCTGAGCTGGCCCACGGACATGGGGTTGTTTTCCAAAGGAACATCCAGGGACGGGGACCTGATTCTCCTGCCAGCGTCCTTGCGGCCGCGGCTAGCAGACCGAAAACGCTCCGTCGCCTTGGATAAGCGTCCGGATATGCTGCCGTCGCCGGTGCTGCGGCCACGGTTGTGGCCCCTGGATGGGGGCGCCGGCGGCGGGAGCAGTGGCACCATGCCGTCGTTTGGCTCCGCCACGGGGGCATTGTCATCCTCGTCCATGACGATTTCAATCATACCAGAGCCAACGGCCCCTTGGTTGTGGGATCTTCGCGCGTGTGGCAAGGGCGCAGGCGGAGGTGGCGGGGGAACAGCCAGATGTTGAAGCTCCTTCAACATCGGCGGCGCGGGGGGAGGCGGTGGCGGAGGTGGTGGCACTGGCTCCTCGTGAGATCGTCGTCTCTCGCCGCCCACAACCTCATCGATCCCCCGAATCTCACCCACGCTGGCTTTTCTTCCGTAGCGCGCCGGGCCAGGCTCATCGGGAATAGGGGCAGACATGCTTCGGGGAATCGCCGGCCGCTGTGGAGGCTGGTACACCGTTGACGGAAGCAGTGTCAACGGCTCGAGCCCCTTTTCTTTGTCGGGGGAGGTGTTGGGCGAGTGTCTCTGGGCAAAGGTGGCCGGGACCGGCGGGACTTCCGGCCTGTCCTTGCCTGCTCTGCTGTTGTTTTCGACCTCCATGATCAGCCGCATGGCTTTGGGTGTAGCTGGCAACCCAATGTGCGGGCCGCTCCGGGCGTACATGCTCTTGGGCGGCTCTGTGGCACACCGAGGAGGCATGTCCGAGTACCCGTCCTTTGGCTCAGACGTCTCGACGCCGATCCTCGTCATGGCGGGGTTGAAATCATTGGGATGCGGGATCTGAGGAGCTTGTGGCCGCTTGGCAAGGGACTTGCGGCGCTCCTCGAGCTCACGAGCAGCCTGCTCCTTCTTACGCTGGCGCTCATCCTTCATCTGTCGCAGGTCGCCTGCGTGCTCGGTCGAGACGGCTCGTACGTGGGCCGCTGACGGCGGAAGCGTGTCGGTCGCCTCGGTCACTTCTCTACGGCGAGTCTCGGAATGTTCCCGCTTGGTGACGATTGGTGAGTTGAGGCCACGACTCGCACTGCGGCTATGCTTCGCGCGGAAGATTTCCTGTGCCTTCATGGCCTTCTTGAAGTCTTCTTCGTCTTCGGAGCCTTGGTAGTGCAAGGCGCCGGCGGACAGCGGAAGCGGCGATGATGGCGATCGTTGATGAGAACCGTCGCGGCCGCTCGTCCTTCCACGAATTTCCAAGGCTGGAGGTCGGGGCCGCCCATCAGGGCTTCTGCGGTTGCTTCCACGGCTCGACGTTCGGCTCGTCGCCTTGGGCTTGTGGCCGCTTACCTTCCTGATAGTGATTGGCTCTCCGCCCGAGGAGTACTTGGGGGTACTCAGAATGGCGAGATCTTCAGGAGACATGGGAATTGGGGATGTAGGTGACCTTTTGGCTTTGGTCCAACTCCGTACTGAGGTACGACCGCGCTCCTCAGAGGCCTCCCTGGATCTGGCTCTCCTTTCCCGGCTGCCATGACGGTCACGCGACGACTCGCGGGCCCTCTCCTTGCTGCCGTGTCTGCTCCGGTTCCTCTTCGAATAGTGCTGGGCCGCTTCCAGACTGTGGATGTAGTCATCGCGGTGCCTCGTGTTGTTTCGCAAGCTGCGCCCTGTGCTAGAGTTGGAGGTGATGGAGCTGGCGACAGAGCCGGGACCACGCCGCCGGGTTGGCCAGTGAAAGCGGGTTGACGAGGTGACTGATTGCTCCGGCGACGTCACTTCCGCCGTAGACGGCTGCTCCGTTTGCACGTGGAGATTGACGCCACGAGGAATCCGGTCGCGCGAGCCGTTGCGGCGGCTGGATCGGGCTTCTTGCATCTTAGCCAAGAGGTCGTGATCCGGTGACGGCGGCCGCTCGCCCTCGTGGCTTGTCACGACGCGCTTGAACCGATCACGCATCATCATTGGACTCGCGGTTGCTGCGCGTTGCAACAGTATTCCCTCGGCAAGGTTCTCCTGCCCTCTGGAGGACATGCGGACGCGACCCTGGCGAGATTCGGGTTGTCCTACTGGGGTCTGGTCTTGCTCGACGGGGTGGATCGCGGCACGGTTGAGGTCTGCGGGGATCTCTCCGATGGAAGGAAGTCTCCCCCGACCAATGCTGGAGCCGCCTGCACGGGCCGAGGTAGGGGTATTGAATCTGCTGTTGTTCGACGGGCGGAGAAACGCCGTGGCAGCTTCGTAGGAGCCCCCTGGCGAGATGGCTGACTCTGCGATTGGCGTCACACCTGCAGCGATAGGCGTCTTTCCGCCGTCTCCCTGTGAGTAGAACCTGGACTTTTGGCTCTGGTCCCCAAATGAAGTGATGAGCTTCAAAGCTGACGACTTGGCAATGCTTCGCTGCGGGCCGCGCTGGAAGCCAGGCGGGGAGAGCGGTGGGCTCAGCACCTCAGGGATGCTCGGCGTGATGCTTTGAAAGTTAAGCTGAGCAGCCGACGGCGAGCTCCAGGGCTCAGTCGACTCCTGGTCGGTGCAGGCAAAGCATCGGATCGCCAGCTGCTGCTGGCCGTGTTGTACCGCCCACTCGCCCCATTTTCGGATGATGGAAGCCTGCCGTTCCCAGACGCTGGGAAACGCCACACAAGTCAGGATCAGAGCCTCCATGTATCGCTTGTGTGAAATGTAGATTTCGATGGCATCGTTGTGATCGCCCATACCCAGCATGATCGTCACGGCGACGTGGACATCGCCACTCTCCAGCAGGCGCTGGACGTATGCATGCCCGAGCTTATGCTGAGCTTGCTGGCCACCGATGCCGCTCAAGGCCAGGAGCATCCAATCCGAAGAGGTCATGTTTTCTGAGCTGCCAGCCATGATGTCGGTTTCCATGTCACCCAGCCACTTGGCGAGCAGGATCCGGCTGGCCGACCCAGCCGGATGTCTGCTCATCTCATCCCGAATCAGGTCCTCGACCTCCTTGTGCCAGCCGAAGATGGTGCTTAGCATCTGGTGCCGGAGATCGTCATTCGTGAGGCGAGAGTAGTCTAGTCTCATCGGGTGTTTATAAGGAATGTCGGTCAGGCGTGTCCGTGTGAACTTGAATAAGTCATGAACCCTGTTGTCGTCGGGGCTGCGGGGCACCTCGTGCCTCAACCGGGACGGTTTGTGTCTGGACCGAGAAGAGGCCATCGACGGGCCGCTCGTGGTGGTTCCAAGAGAATATCCCATGGAATAACTGTCTACCTCTCGTCCGCCAATGGCCGAGGACTTCAACGAGGACCCTGCCGAGATGTAGGTGTTCTCAGTCATCCCTCGCGACCTCAGTGAGCCGTTGTTGCGTCCCGGCGTGCGGGAGCCGGCTGATGATTTGGAGTGCGATGACAGGCCACTCCGGCTCGATAACGGGCTAGCGGAGTCATACGACAACTCATTCCCCGAGTCGGCAGCCTGGCGTTTAGAAAAGCGAGCAAACGGTGACAGATGGTCGTCATCGCTTTCAGAAACGCCAATTTCGACGGGAGCGGAGCTGGCATCAGACTCGGAGGTGTGTATCGTCGTTTCAGAGTGCGCCGAATTGTTCCCTGGCTCTTCAATGGAATTCGGCGGCGACGGCGGCAAGAGGTTCGCAGGATGTTGGACGTTGGCGACCATGATGGACGGCGAGTTGAGGTCGAACTGCTGCACTGTGCCATTAGGTCCAACGGTGAAGAGGCTGGCGCCTGGACCGTACACGGCCAAACCCTTGACATGCTCGAGCGTGGGGATAGAGTCGAAAGTGACGTGCTTCGTCCTAACATCCCATGACAGTGTCTCCCTGTGTGAAAGCGAGTGTTAGTGAATGGCTGCGCCTGCAGCTAAGCGCGCGCGTAGGGGTGGGTGGTGGCAATATTGACGTACGAGTCTGAAAACTGGATAATACGTCCGTTCTTTGACCAGCCCATCCAATTAGGGCCTGCCACAAAGTTGTCTCTCCTTCTGAGTATCCTGACAACCTTGGCTGGGTCGTCGGCGCTATATGACTTGGACACGCTCCAGACCCGGAGATCGCCGTCGTGGGTTTGCACAGCCAGCATTTCCGACTTTTGCCGCGAGGTTGAGGCATGCCATGCGAGTGTGACGATGGGGGATGGGCCTCTCGACGTCGTCAAATTGTGTAGAATGGTGAAGCGAGGTTGCAGGGTTGCAATCAAGAGGGAGCCATTCTGATATCTGAGGGAAGTCGTCAGCGTCGAGTTAAGCGGATCCACCGCTTCCAGTCAAACTTGCCCGATCGCAAAAGTCCGGCAGTCGGAGGAGGGTGCTAATGCGGTGACTGCGATCTGGTCGATTGTCCTCGATGAAATGTGCTCAGAAGTGGTGGGCTCAAAGAGAATAATGCTTCCTTGCGTGTTACCTGCAAGGAGAAGGACGTCAGTCGCACACACACAAAAAGCCCCCAGGTGAAGCGTTCATGCAACTTACCGAAGGCGACATTTCCGTTGCGCATCCACGCGGCCACTGTAAGATGTTCATATGACGCAAACCGGGCCACTTCGTCGCCCGTCATCAAGTCCCACACAATGGCTTCCTGGCCGGCATCGTAGCTCACAACAAGGCGGCCTCCACCGACCTCGCTCTGGTTGTCCACGGCAAGTAATTGGACGTCCTGTGCGTGCCGGGAGAATCTCCGCTCAATGGTGAGCGTGTCGTGATGGCAGCATACAATCGAGGGGCCTTGGGCATAAAGAAACATGGAGGCCGTGGCGGCGGATGGGTCGAAGAGCTTGATGTCCTGCACGGACGGCATCGTGGTGGCGTCCGGCACATGGGCACCTCTTGCGGTTGAGGACCTCCCAGAGCTCTGTGCGGTGCGATTCCTCGACGAGGCGGAGGCGGACATGGCGGGCTTGATATGGACCGGGCTGTCGATGCTGCCAGCTTCTCTGTTCCGTCGGGAGTCGGCAGGTGACGACGCTTCGGTCAGGCCCCGCAGCAATCGTGCCTCCTCCGGGATGTTCGAGGGGTGGCAATCCCCGTGGAACGGTACTTGCACCGTACCACGGCGTTGTCCAAGTAGCCCAGCCTATCTATCCGGGATGCGAGTACTGCGCGAAACCCGGGGACTAGGCGGCAGGTGGCGCTTCTGTCAGTCCTATACCATCACATGGAACGCGCGTGGACGCCCGCGCGACAAAATGACCCTCGCGGAGGCTGGAGCTGCCTCGGACACACCCAAGAGAATTCGTATCGGGGGAGGGGGACAGTGGGCGCGGGCGGTGGGATGGGACAGGGAATGCGGTGGCCGGGCGATGTGAGTTGTCGGGTGACGGTCGAGGGAGAGACAAGGCCTGGCAGACACCGCGGGTGTATGTATGTCTCGGCTGTGGTGCGCAATGCGGTGAGGTGGCAGGTCAGAAAATACGGATTGACGGCGGGAGCAGAGGTGTTTTTGCACGAAGATGCTTGCTGGCGCAAAAGAGGAGCAACTTGTCTTGTATGTGATGGCCCGAAGAGAAGAGGCTGTGGGCCGGGGTCGGCGCTTGTTTCGTGCCGCCTGGGGGCTTCTCGTGGTTGGGGGTTACACAGGAAGACGCAGACGCAGATGCGGGCGGATGGGTATGCGAGGCAGGTCGACCGGAGCGAGGCATGGAACGCCGTGCCTTTTGTGAGAGCCGCGTCGCGCTCGGGTGCTGCGCTGCATGAGAAGGAACAAGATGGGACGAGATGGGAGGAGAGGGAGAGAAGAGTGGCGGCGCGGGAGGAGGTAGCAGCCAGAGACACGACAACGGGGAAGCGATGTGAGTGAGGGAGTGAGCGAGGCAGGCCAGGGCCGGGCAGGGGACGAGCGAGCGACGGGGATGGTTGGCTGGATCGTCGACGGATGGAGAACAGGAGCAGAGCATGGCTGGCGAGACTCGAGAGGTGGTGTGACGGATGCCCCATAACCCATGGAAGGAGAGCGAGATAGTCGCAGCATGGCGCCTAGATGGCTGCGGGCTGGCCTGTCAGTGGATGGGAGCTGGCGGCCACATAAAATTAGAGCCCTGGCGCTGCCAACGGCGACTGTGGGAGCGGATACGGACCGGCCCAAGCCAGGGTTCACTGCCCATATCGGACGTCGAGGCAGGCCAAAGGCCGTGGATGGGCCGCATCCGCGCGTGCGCCAGCCGACATGGATGCCTGTCCCGGATGCCTGTCGGCACGACGAGGGGGGCCGCCTGTGCGTGCGAGTGCGTGAGCCGTGGACGGAGTACGCGTACGAGTACGTGCTCTAAATGGCCCTCGGCGAGGCGAGTCCATCTCTTCATCGTGTCTGGATCAATCCCCAAGCGGCTGCGCGGGCCATTGAGCAGCGCACACGGGCTGCCGCCAGGGGAGGACCCCCCATGTCTAGCCCCCGTGGATGGGGCCGCGTGCCGTTGTTGGCCCGGGGGCGTCTCGCTGTGGGATATCCGGCGCATCGTCAGCAGCGCGGCCGACGAGCGCAGCCGCGTTCTGACTCCATCTTTGCTCTGCTTCAACTGCGCCTCCGGTAGCCGGCAGACGGGGAGAGCAGACGCAGCAAACCTTGGGAAGCACTCGCTCAGCCTGCCTGCTTGCTGCCTGTCTGTCTGCTACCAGTTGCGGGGTCGCATCTGCACGGTTGCACCGCAGACGATCGCTGTGCGCCGTGCCAGGCCAGAGTGCACCCTCTGGCCCGTACCTTACAGGGCCGCGCCGGGGAGGGGGCGCCGGGCCAGTGCCATCCTCCGCCCATCATCGCCAGAGCCCGTCGGCCGCTCGTCGTCCCGGCCCAGATGGCAGCGAGACCAGCAATGGCGCTGCGCATCGGGAGGAATCATGAGGGGAACAGGACATGTGGTTGGGCTCTGGGGGATTTGGGGCTGCGGTCGAGAGCGGGGCGGGGACGGGCGACGTTCAATGGAAGGCGGCGTCGTAGCGCCGAAGTCTGCGCTTGCCCCTGATTGGCGGCGTGCAATGCAAGTGTGCGCAAGGAACCGGCCAATCAGGGGCCCGATCACGCTTGTCGACAGGGATCTAATCGCCCTCTCCCGGCCGCTACTTCCCTGCCCCCGTAGAGCCTGGATCCTGGAGCAAGGGCTCCCGCTCCTGCCCTCTGGATTCAATGGCGATGTCCTGCTCCAACGCTCTCCGCATCGACGACATGGAGGCTGCCAACAATGAACCATTGGCAGCGACAAAACCCCCCAGCGATGTGTCCCCATCTGCGGTCTGTAGATCCATCTCCTTGATGCTCGGGCCGTCCCCAGGAAGCAAGCGTCTGTGCCTCATTGTTGAATGGCGAGCATGCGGCACAGTAAGCCTGCAACTACCGCCAACGGCCGGCACGCCCCGGGCCGCCGTGCCCGCCCTCCAAGACGTTGCCCGTAGCACTGCCCAGCAGCGCCCTGCGCTACAGAAACGGGCTGCTTGTACTCCGTACATGCGCTGCAAGACCATTATCGCTGTGCATGACTATAGCAACCTGCGCATACAAAGCACACTGTCGGCCGAGCTCACCTCCACCGGCTCTGGCGTGGGGTTCCGGCCCCACCGCTGAACCGCCATGTTCCGGATCGGCTCCGCCCCTGCCGTCCTCGACCTGGGAATGCCTGTCCTGCCTGTCTCACGCTCAACACCACCACCAACAGTTGGGCATGAACACGGCCAGATCCGGGGAAAGGGGCATCGGAGCTGGCTTGGGAGTCTCGGACCTTGGGTGCTGGGATATACGAGCACTCTATCCCGTACGCGGGAGCTCGGTGTCGTGGCCCCCAATGGCCCTCTGGCCACCACCACACTCATGCAAAATGCATGCAAGGGCCGCCTGCGCCGCTCGGCTCTGCTCCGTAGCCGGCCTCGAAATATCTCGACGTCAATTCGTGTCCATTGGGGTCTGAGGAGCGAGGCTGTGTGTCTATATTTGATCTCGAAAGACGCCGTTCAACCGCAGCCGAGCCAATTTGGGAAGCCCGCTTGCCAGCATTCGTGCTAAAAACGTCACTTTGCATCTAGCCCCGACGTCTTGGAACATTTCAAATCGCTACAGCGGCTGATCCTATTCCATCCAGCTACCGTGGGCCGCCGAACGATGCTGCTAAAACGGGCCGTGCAACCATGAGCTGGCCAGACCCGATCCTTGCCGCGAATGCAACTGCAACCACGAGCGTCCGCTGTGACCCTCCCCAGATCGCCAGGCACAGGACGGCAGCTCGGGTTGTCGTCGCCGCTCTCGCGCCTCGAGGCAGACACGACTGTTCAGACGAAGCGCAGAGAAGCGCCGTCTCCGTTAACGCACTACATGCAGCGCCATGCAGGCGTCGCGGCGGCCGCTCTACCCCAGGCCTCCTGCCGTACGACCGTGCGGCTGTTTCACGCGGTTCCTGGCATCGTGCATCCCATCTCCCGGCGCACGAAAAACTCTGTTTCTTCCAGATGGCGACCGCCGAGCTCGTATAAAGATAGAGCCACGTCCTTGTCGAGACAGCCGATGGCTGCGATCCCTGCAGTCGCTCGTCACACCTTGCTCCTGGCTTCCATTCGACGATTGTGATCTGAACCTGAGTGCGACCGGCCTCTCGTGACCACCGGCACATATGAGTGATACCAGCACGCTCAACGCCGGGTGCTCTCCGCAGCAAACACCGGTGCCATTGCCTCGGTTCTCCATTCCAACCGCGTACCTTACGGACTGCAAAGTCCCGCAAAGCCACTGGACGTCCGCGTTGATGATGGCATCGCTCGGCCGTGCAACATGCCTCGCACATATACCACGTGCACGCCACGGTGGCTGTCCCGTATAGCACCGCTCAGGCCGCACCGCTACTTCACCTCCGGGTCCGCGAACGTACCGTGCCCGCAAGTCCCAGGACGGGAGCACCCTACCCGCCTTTCCGTTTCCAGCTGTAGCCTCGCGACGCTCAGCTGCAGTGAGACTCATCACCAACAAGCAGCAGGGGATCTGCACACCACCAGAAACCGGGAGGTGGTCAGGAAATGACAGTTGTCAAATCGGCGCGCAAACGGTCTCGGGGCGTCGACTGCTCCGTACAGACTAGCTGGATGCCCGACATCAGCTCTGTCCCGCATTAGCTCAACAGCTGCTCTCCCGCCGGCGCCGCCATCACATCACACCCACGGCCTGCATCCTCTCGAGGTCCGTGTTCCCCGCGCGGCCACATAGGCGGCCCGCAGGATTGCCCCTGCGCGCCATCACTGTTCAACGACATGGCCGGCGGGGAGATCGGGGCTGCACGGTCGAGGTAGTCGTACTCTTACACCCCATGTCGAGCAGAACCTCGTGAGCGGTGGGTGCCACGCCAGCGCGGCCAGCACATCTCTGCCCGCCTGGCCATCACATCGCGGACGCATGCCAATCAACATGCGCACGGAATGCCCCGAGGGCACGTTTACGGCTTCCAGTCGGAGTGAGCGAAGCCCGGGCATTGACGATTAGGCCATGATAGGAAACTACTCTCCAGCCCCCTTGATGATATGTGATGACCGTGGATTATAGGACGGGCGACCCGCGTATGCTGAACGGTGAACTTGACGAGCCGGGCATTGCCATAGACGGGTAATCCGGCATCAAGGAACGGTGCGTTTCGTTGCAAAGTGCCAGGTCCGTGCAGCGCCCGTGATTCACAGGATCTGGCTGGAACATGGCCAATTGCCCCGAGACGGCTCTCGGTTCTCCCCGTCGACATGAGTAAGCGAAGGGTCTCAATCCGAAATGGCAATGCATAGCAAACCCCTGCGCCACTGCCCGGAGAAGATACCACCTCGGGCAGGGGCATCGGATCTGAACCCAACCCCAGGACAATGTCGCCATCGCCCGCTCCTCGCGGTGAAGGAAAAAAAAGACCCGCCCGGTCGTCCTTCGCACTCGCTCCCCATCACATTCTCGTCACAACGCCACGATTGCGACCTCCCTCAACACGGCCAAAATCGCCCGTTGGTCCCCGTCGTCCCTCCACGGCGGCGGGAGAGAAATCGAGAAAACCTCGAGATTCGGGCTTCCCTTCCCGCGCCAGGCCATGCAAGCCATCCCCTTCGTCACACTTCCAGCACCGCCGCCACCTCGTCTGTCTGCAGGGTTGGTCGGGTTTGTTGCTTCTTCCGCTGCAAGGCTGCTGGGACATACAGGTTTCCCCGCGCGCGGCACGGCCTGCTGGGCTCGGCCCTGGAGGCGGCCGTCTCGAATCGAGGTGTGTTGGGCATCGTCGCCGCGTAAAGGGCACCGCTGCGTCAGCTGTCGCGATGCGGGATGAGCGTGCGGCGCGGGGCGCCCAAGGACCGAGAGTGAGAGTTGGGGAGCAACGTTGCCCGATCCGTCGGGTCGAGAAGAGGTCCGGCTCGGCCCGGTCCGGGATCTGTCCCTCTCAATACCGTCTGAGACGGTGTGACAGTTGATTGCCGTGGCCGTTTGCGCCCGTTTGTAGTGGCACTCTGCCGATCTCGCAAGTCGCCATGAACGGGCAATCTCACATCTAGAGGCAACACTGACACTGTAATGCTGCGCCGCCGCTATGGGCGGGACGACATCTGACACAACAAAAAATTAAGGCGGCATGGGATAGCCGTAGCCGTCCAGGGAGCCACATTCAGAGCTCCGGGCCCGGGGCCCTGGCGACATTCGATCAATCACCGCAGTCTGCCAGCTAGCTTTGCGCGCTCGCATCACGATGGGGCCATTCCAGGATGTCACGCGCCTTGCTTGATGAGGGAGAGATGAAATGATGTAATTGTGAGCTACCTAGGCTCTACTAGCCAAAGGGGGTATCTTGCAGAATGGAAAAACTAAACTAAATTATCCAACGTTGTGAACGTGGTGGTGATGTTCAGGTCCCTGTGATGAACAGGGACTATGCTGTTGCTGCTGCCCAGTGGGCGGGCCCACGGTCCTTCTAACCCAATACTTTTTCGCCATCCCGCTGATGATAAAACACACTTGATATCCGCTGTGGCGATGATGATGATGCTGACGCTTCGCTAAAATTCATGTGAAAATGAGAAGAAAGAGGAAAGTCATGAAACAGGTGCGAGAAACTGGTGGTGCTGATGACCATATGGAAATGACATGTGAAGAGACGTGAACGGGGATCAAAGAATTAAAGCTCGAGGAGGGGAAAAGAGGGCCCGGTCCCGAGACCGTGGGCCGACGGGGTTGAGACTGGATGAATCAACAATAGGAAGAAGAGTGAAGTGTAAAGCAGCCGTGGCCCTCGGCCAGTGGCGAGTGAGCCGCCGACCCACGTGCTGAGGTGTGCAGCCAGGTGAAGCTTGTGAGAGTGCAGGCAGCAGAGCCCGGCGGGTGTTTGTCGGCTCCGGCAAGATCCCGTGACGCGCCAATCGCATCCCAATCGAGGACCGAGAGCGCAGCCGCCAGCGGCTCGTGGGCACCGTGATCGGGCATGTGCAACGTGGGGCCGGACCGCCTCGGCTCTGAGGCCCACCGCGTCTTCCGGTTGGCCCCGTCTCCGCCTAGACGTTCCAGGCTGTGGTGGATGTCGGGCGTCTGGTCCGGCAGCGTGTGCCCTGTGACTCGGGACACGCTCGCTACCTCGGGCCGCTGACAGGGAAGATCGACAAGCACAGCGTCACAGCCGGAGCTGTCGATCGCACTGCGCGGCCCCGGGCGGAGGCTGCAGCGGCTCCCGGTTTCTCCCACCCTGGCGCGGCGCGCAGCGACGGCACGCGCCTCGGCGGAAGGGAGGCCGTGGGGTTTTCGTGGTACTCGTGTATCTGCGCGTAGAGCTGCTGACTGGCATGCAGTATTCGACGCGTCTGGACACCGTCGGCCAAATTGCACGTGGTGTGGGGTAGTGAGATCTGGAGATGGTGGTGGTGGTGGTGGTGGTGGTGGGGTATTGTGTCTGTCTTGGAGCAAAAGTGTCTGAGTCGTCTAAGTGAGATGGTCGCGGCGCCGAGGATGTGTCAAAACAAACGCCGTAAGAATGTACTCGTAGTCGGGCAAAGCAGGAGGCCTGGCGAGCGAGACTCACTCGCCAGTCTCGGTGATGGTCGTCAGGCAGGCCGACTTGGTCTTGGGGCTCTTCTTGGGACTGCTGCGTCGCGCGCGCAGGACCGTCTGCCGCCGCCTCTCCTTCTCCTGCTTGACCTGGCGGATGTACTCGCGCTGCATGGCCACCCTCTCGCGCTCCATCCGCAGCAGCTCCTCTTCGGAGATGCGCGGCGGCGAGATGGCGGCGGCTGCGGGCGAGGAGGTGCTGGAGGTGCTGGAGACGCTGCGGACGTCGTCGTCGAAGGCGTCGGAGAGGAAGAGGTCGTCGTCGGAGAGGAACGAGGTGGCGCGCGGCTCCTCGTGCTCCGAGTCGGACAGTGACGAGCGCCGCGGCCACGAGGGATAGGCGCAGCTCGCGTCGTGTGTGCGGATGTTGCTGGAGGCGATGTCCATGGGCGCCGACACGGCGCTCATGGAGCTGTACGAGCCGTATGAGCCGTACATGGTCGGTGATGGAGGTGGATGCTGGATCTTGCTGTGGTTCGGAGACCAGATCCGGGGAAGCGCGTCCGGGGCAAAGCTCTTATATCCAAGCTGCAGCCTGCTGAATGACTCGGCAAGTCCGCTATCACGTCCGTCGGTTGGAGTCCGTCCGTCCGTCGGTGCTGGAGCCCGTGCGTCGCCGTGAGCTTGGGGCTGGTGCGCGAGGACTTTCCGGTGCGGCGGAGAACGGTGGTGGTGTAGGTACCTCGAGGGTGTAAGCGGCCGTGGGTGGTGGCGGGAACTCTGTTTGTTATCTGGGGGCGGGTGCTGTGTCGGCTTGTGGCCGTTGCAAGCGCGATGCCGAGGTGATGAGCGAGGAAGCTTGTAGCTCGTTTGCGATGAAGAGGAAGCAGCGTAAACAGGGACGCGGCGGGGGTTATAAGTCTGGCGGGACGTGACGTGCAACAGCAGGCAGCGGAACCGAAGGGAGGGAAGGATATAATATACCAAGCATCGCGGCACATGTGTGAATCATCTGCTGGGGGGGAGTCTCCGGACCGCCTTTCAAGGGGGGGGGCGTGGGGGCGTGTGGACAACATCCCGCCGCCTCGGTGGACGGACGGACGGGGGGCGCTGTCAGGTTGGGTTCCGTTCCACTGAAGGAGGTGACTCCCAGCGCAGCAGGCCCCCAAAACGCCCGGCGCTCGGCCACCGCAGCACGCTGGACGGTGCCCAGGGAGACCGCGCCCCCTCCTGGACTGGCGGTCGGGTTGGGTGTCTGACCGCCTCGGCCAACAGCGCCTAGCCCCCGTGATTGGCCCCTGGGACCGCGACAACGCCCTCCGCCGCTCGCCGTGGGGGGGGGGGGGCGTGTGCGAGCGTGTGCGTCCAGTCGCAAACAGAAGCTGGACCCGAAGGGGAAGCCGTCGTCGTCGAGTTCCTTTGCCTACCGAGGGCGCATTGAGCAGAGGGCGATAACGGCGCTGCGGCCAACCGCGTGTGCGAGGTTAGGTAGGCAGGTAGGTTGTGTAGCTGCCTGGTGTTTGCTTCGGTGTTGGACGGGCCAACGGAGGATGGGCTTTCGGTCCTTCCGCCGTGCCCCTCTGCCGATTTCCATTGTGTCGGTACGAGTACTCGCACTGCGTGCTCCGTATGGGAGCGGCGTACAGGGAAGCCGCGGCAGCGTCCAGAGCCGGCGAGGTACAATTTCATCCCTGGCTTGCCTGGGCTGGCCGTTGGGTTGGGCCCCCACCGCGGCTCACCGCCCAGCTTCCGGAGCCGGGTGTCGAGGGATGTGAGTCGCCAGCAAGCAAACGCGATTCAGAAAAAGCAAACGCGGCAATCATCTCCCGGGAGACTGGTTTGGCGGTCCAGGTGGCCTATTGCGCCCCGAAAGAGGATTTACGCTGTAGGATGTCCTTTGTCTTCCTCGGCGTTCATCTCCCGCAGCGCCGCAGTGCTGCTGTTGTCGTCTCCCGCGGCGAGAGGGAAGAGAAAACTGCAGTCGGGGCACTCGCATGTAACACATGCGCATTCACATCTGCGCCATGCCGACGTGGTTTGGCATCGATCTGAGATCTTGCTTGCTTATGGTGTTGTAATCCATCCGCGCTGAGCAAAGACACGAATCACACGGCGAATCTGACAGCTCGCAAACCGACGCTGCCACACCACGCCGCTGTTGCCTTTCACCCGTGAAAGGAGGTTTGCAACAAAGGCCGAGCGCGCCAAAGGAGAGCAAGGGCAGCAGAAGCGCGGGGCGGATTGGACAGCCTGTCGGGGCGTTGATTCATTCCAGGTTCCGTGGTTGAGCCACCGGCGGCGATGCGGATGTGCGGACTACAGTACGAGCATCCGTACGTGCCCGCGTGGGAATGGGCGCGTGTTTCGGTGGTGTCGTTGCGCCGTCAGGATCACGGAAGGACGAACCCGAATAACCTAAGCCGGGGGTCGCATTCGCTCACTCCTTAGCGGTGTCGGCGTCAGCGCCGGCTGCCTGTAATATACCGTACTGTAGGTAGGCCGCCGCCTGGCCACTCGCCCGGCGCCATCCCACGGGAGCCGCTCGCATTGTCCGGCTGCCTGCGGCCACCTCATCCGCATGAATCACCTCGGTGGCGAGCGGCGCGCAGCACAGGCGGTCAAGAGAAGCAAACGGAAGAAAAGGAGGGAGGGTTTGTAATATAACCCGCTCGCCTGTGGAAACATGGCCGAGCTGGCAGCCCTGTAAGCACGCGCGCATGCATGCGTCGGGCGGCGGCGGCGGCGAGTTTGTTTGGCCTGCTGGGCGATGTCGCATATGAGTCAGTCTGGCGGGCATCGCCATGCGCAGGCGTCGTCGTGCACCGCCATTCGCGATGGAGGGGCGTGTCGAGACGACGCTCGGTTGCGTGTGTCCGGAGTCCCGTATTCTTACCTGAACCTGAGCCAGCAGTGGCACACGAGGGCGGCGACGGACGGACGACGCATACCTCAGCCACCGCACACCCGACGTCGCCAAGGGCTTCGGATACGCTGGGAGAGATGCTTATGGCAGCCTATCGTGCATCCTCAACCACCCTCCTTCGTTCCTTCGTCGTCATCGTCGTCATCTTCATCGCCGACATGCCCGAGTCGCGGGGCAAAGTCGGAGTATCCGTGCGGCGAATCTCCAGGTCCGCTTCGTCTATTCGGGACGAACGCACAGGCATAGCACATGGACGGTAAGCTCGCCTATGGTGTCATCCGGGGCGCTCAACGATGCCGCCTATCAAGAATCTGCAACGTTGACCGCCAGTCCGGCGGCTGGCAGGTGGCACGCACCGTCGACACACACCTCTGCTCGACGGCTGCGAGCAAGGTACGTACCGCTTTAAGCTCTTTCCCCGTGGAGGGAGACCGGCTCCACACCTGGGCCGGGCCGACCTGGCGGGCTCCTAGCGTTCAGTGGGGGCAGAGGCAGGAAGGACCCTGACAACCCGACAACCCTAACCAGTGATCACTGTAAAGTAAGATTCCCGCCACGGCTGCAAATGTCCATTGCGCGACCGCATCTCCGGCTCTCGACAGGCCGGTGAGCCTTGTTCTCTCACCCTTTATATTTAGATTGAAACCGCGCCTGGATCTTCCATATGGCATCGGCGGCCGTGACCTGCCCACCCCCCCCCCCGCCGACGGCGGTCCTGTCGTCTGACCAGGTAGCCGAGACGAGGCGTTCATGTCCTCCAGCCACCCCAGGCGCAGAGGAGGCAGATCCAGCGTCCCGGATCGCTCGTCCCGCCGGGCCACCGCGCGCGGGGGCCCGTTCCCGCTCCCGCCCCGGGGCTCTGTCGCGACGATGCGACTGGTTTCATGGCGGCGGGACGAGGTCGAGGCGCGAGGCCGAGCGAGGCCGCCCTCCGCGAGTCGACGGGCTCGCCAGAGCCTGCCCGCGCCGAGACGCACGGTGCTCGGGCTTCCTTCGTGTTTCCAGACGCAGGGTGCCCTGTCGTCCACGGGCCGGTTGGGCGGTGATGCCGATGCCATGAGCCCCCTTGCCGCCATATCAGGAGTGCGTGCATGCGCGTGCATCCGTGCGATACGTGTTGCTGCCTCTGCGATGCCGTTTGCTGCAAGGCACCGCCGTTTCGTGACAGGCGCCTACCTGGCGGACGGACCACGATTTGCACCTCGGTTGGGGCCGCTCAGATCCGGCATCCCGAACGGGGGGTGCATGACCTGCGCCGCGACACCACTGGGAGGACGGCTGGCTGTCCACGTTGTCAGATCAGGTGCCGCGCCCGCGTCCACGCTCCCGCCGTCGGTCGGAGCACGTCGGTAGCTTGGTTGTCATACGCAGGGCTGCGCTGGCTGCACTCGGTGAACGCTCCATCGGCCATCCTGCCCAACACCGCCAGCCCCTCTGACACCCAAAACGCACACCGTCACATCCCACAGGAACTCACTTTAATAACATTTGCATCCCTCCCTCCGGCTTCCCTCGTCCGCCGCCCCGTCCGGCCGTCCCCAGCCCGCCACGTTTGCAAGCCTCGCTCCCGCCGCAGCGCCACCAGGTGACAGCTTTTGACTCTGGACGCGGGCAGCCTCCCGGCCGCCACACTGCACCGTTTGGCCGCTGCCGACGTCGCAGTCGCCTCGCCCCCTGATGCCCTCGAGGCTGGGGGGATGGGGAGGGCCGTGGTCGTCGCCGGTCCCGCAGGGAAAGGGGGAAAAGAAAATGCTTGTCTGACGGGGCCCGCGGAAGCTCGCCTAGCACATCCCCGCTCAGATCCCCCAGCTGCCGCCTCGTCTCGACAGGGGCAGCCGCGTTGGGCGGCGGCAGGGCGGCTTGGGTTTCTGAGTGTTTGCTTTGTGCCCGTTTGCTCTGTCTTTGTCGTCCATCACCTCATCCTCTTGGCGCTGTCGCGGGTAGCAATTGGTGTGTTATCAACTGCAGCCTCTGCTTTGTTTGTCCGAGCCCGCCCCGAGACACGGACGCAGACGCCCACCAACGCAGCGTATTCCTTATTCCTGAGATATCGCACATTCTGCGGCCGTTTGCGAGTCGCTGCAGCATGGCCATGCATTGTTTTGGACCCCTTTCTGTTGGCGTCTTTGGGGCGCTCAGCCGCCGGCTGGGTGTCATGAAAGAATGACATCTCCTGCTTTGTCTCGGCAGTATTTCGTACAAAGTCAATGGACACAAATCCATGGCAACAGTAAGATTTGGTACTAAAGCCATGGCGCCTATTCTCGGCCATGGGGACGGAATCGACGTTTGCGCACGGCATGCAAGTTGACCGTCAAACCGCACATGCGAGCAGCCCGTATGCACCTCTGCATCAGCCTCCTGTAAGTCACCGAGTCATGCCGTTCGCCGGCGAAGAAGCAAACACACACCAGAGGCGGTCAAGACCGTTACTGCGCTCTTGTTATTTGCCAATTGTCGTGAGGAAACGTAGCTAGCCCAAATTCGTTGGCACTGCGGATCTCGATACCTGACTGTAACATATTCCTCTCTCAGTCTGTACTCCTAGCCACTGCTTGGCTCCAAGTCGGGATCAGGACAAGGCTCCGCAAGTCCAGGCCTTGCGCGGTCCAGGCTTACTCAGGCACGAGATGGCCGTCCGACATACCAAGTTGATGTGCACCTGAATTATGACTGTCAAGTAACCGAGCGCTTGGTGAGCCTCGTTTGCGCCGAAACGATCAAGGACGTGGTCAAGGTTGCGGCCTGTCCGGGTAGAACGCAGGACACCCAGAACGACGACTAACTCCAGTTTGGACTGCATGTTAGGGCACGCTCTGACCCGTTCCAACACTCCTCCCTGCTTGAATGTTTCTTTCGCGGACCCAAAGTCTTCGCCGCATTCTGTCCTCGGCAGGGCGGTGTCGTTGGTGCTCCGTGATCCGGGGACGGCCCCCACAGTGAGCCGCATCCGAGCGTCCCCAGCCCGAGTATGTGGAGGGACCGAGACTCTGTGCCTCTCCAACACCGACAGTAGAGGCCATCTACGGAGTAGTGTCGTCATTGATCGTGTTGTACTCCCTTGTTTTTTATGCTGAACTGTTGGTCACATCAACCGGTCCTCCAGTCGCACAGTGGGAAGGCTACCCTATACCTGATGGTTTCCGTGTTGGGCCAGAACAGCTGGCGGCCTCCCTCCTTGCTGGGCTCAAGGGTATTCATGCGTTAGTCTTTTGAGTTTGCGGTATCTGATCGGTTCCCTGGTTATTTTCCTTTGCAAGGACGAGCATCCAACACCAGCTCCTATCGTAAAGGACACCGCATCAGGAACTCGCGCTTCAACAACGCAACATGTGTGCGGTATGCACTTGTCTTGCCATTCCCCCTCGTTGTCATATGAAATATGTTGTAGCAGATTCACAGAGTGTCAGATACATCAGAATATATTGTCCAGGCTTCCTTAAAAGAAAACCGCACGCCCATAACGCCCTGGCCATATAGAAGCAAGCCGCCGGAAAAACAGAGGCACATCCCGCCTAGCTTCGCAGGGCATCTAGTCGGTTCCTCATCTGGTCCATCATGGCCTCTGCGTCCTCCTCTTCCTCCTCCTCCTCCTGCGCCGACATCGGCTTCTGGGGCTCGGGGACGGGCGCCGCGGGCAGGCTGGGCTCTTTCCTATCCTTGAGGATCTCGCCTAGGACCCTGTCGACCTCGCCCTCGGCCTCGTCGTCCTCCATCAGCATGTCGCCGTCCTCGGGCAGCGTATCCTCGACCATCTCCTCGATGATGCCGGCCTTCATCAGCTCGACGCTCAGCTCGTGCATGGTGCCCGACAGCTCCGGCAGGCGGATCAGGGAGTTGACGTCCTTCATGATGCCGACGCTAGCCTTGATGGAGCCCTCGATCTTGCGGACGGCAAAGGCCTCGTTGACCTGCATCTGCACCGAGTTGAGCTGCGCCTTGGACGTCACGAGGCGGGCCGACGTGCGCCGCGCGCGGACGAGCTCCCGGGCGAAGTCGCGGACTTCCTTTTGCGCCTGCTTGGCCCGCGACGGGTCGCGCTGGGCGCGCCGGTCGGCTTGGATGATGAGGTTCTTGGTCTTGACCTCGACGCCCTTGACGGTGCTGATGTCGCGGTCGAGCTTACGGATGTTGGAGCGGAGGAGGGCGTTGCATTTTCGGACCTGGCATCCCGAGTCAACGGCCATGGCAAGGCGACGATAGCCACAGTGGAGGGTCAGCGACGCACCTGTGCTTGAGGGTCTGGCTTGGCGAATATCGATTTGAACGTCTCCATGCTGCGGGCGGAGGCGCTTCGGTGCCAGGCACAGGCACCGGTTTGGTGTTTGCAGATACGTCCGCGTGCGCGCAAGGGCTCTCTGGGCTCGTAGGTATTCGATGCGCCCTTCGCGTTCCGGCAAGGGATGGCAGGGAGCGCAATTGCGGGCGACGCTGATATCAGGCCGAGGATGGATGCACCGGTTGGGGGTGACGTTGCCGCGCGAGGCTACGGGCGGTGGATGCGATGCCCAAGGCTGAGGCGCCACCGTACCTTATGTGCTACAGGCGCCCAGGCTGCCGCCAAGCAGCCCCTACCTTACTCGTGGGCGTCTTGAGCCTTTCGAGCACGTGCTGAATGAGGAGGGTGTAAGTTGACCTACAGTTGCGGCAGAATGCGCAGGTCATTGGCCGCTCTACGGAGTACCTTTTCCGCGCACTGCTCGCGCCCTTGTACGAAGTACTCCGTAAGGAACTTGCAGAGTGCGTTTGGGATGCCAGGGGCATGCAAGTTGCTCCTGCGAGTGCGGGGAGCTCTGTTGCTGGGTAGTGGAGGCCAGAGCTCCTGCAAACGCTGAGCAAGGATCGGGGTTAATGCGCTACCTGAAATGTGAGCGACTCCCAGGCAAAGGGTCAGTACCCGCTATCTGACCCAGGCTGCGGCGGATGATGCCCCTCATCGGCCCTGCCTTTGTACGAGTTAACTCGTAGCGCCCGCGCAAGGTAATAAATCTTTCGACTTCCGGCACATTCCACAGCTACGTACTGCACCCTCGCACCCCATTTCTCTATTACAGCCTCGCTGGTCGCTACGCTCGCACGTTCGCACGCACACCACAACTCTTCTTGCTGTTTGCCTTCCTGTAATTCACCTCCTCGACTCCGTCTCTTTCCCGTCGCGGCGCACATAGCTGACATTGCCGACACAGCTCCGTGAAGCATTCGCTCCCACACTTGCCGCTCTCGTCCCTATCCATCACACAGCAAAGATGGCTACTGAGACTGCAACTCCCGAGGGTACGTCGCGATTCCAGCCCCCGTCTCCCACCATTCGGTGTTCGGGAGCAAGCTCTCCCCGTTGGCAGTGGCACCGATCTGACCGTGCTCGATGCAGTCCTCTGGGCCCAGCGCTCCTCCGTGTCGGATGCCGCCAAGAACTTCGTCTACCTGACCATCTCCGTTCCCGACGTCCCCAAGGAGGGCCTCCAGCTTGACCTCAAGCCCACCGGCCTGACATTCACCGGCACCTCGGGCACCCTGAAGCGAAAGTACCACGTTGAGCTCGAGTTCTACGCCGAGATCGACCCCAAGGAGAGCAAGATCAACCACACGGCCAAGAACGTTGAGATGAAGTTGCAAAAGAAGGAGCTCAAGGAGGAGTACTGGCCACGGCTGCTCAAGGACGCCAAGAAGCTTCACTTCCTCAAGACCGACTTCGACAAGTGGATCGATGAGGACGAGCAGAACGAGGCGCCCGAGGAGGACCTCTCTCAGTTCGGTGGAGGTATGGGCAAGTCCAGTCTGCAGTTCCAGACCACAGAACAACCATTGCTAACTCGAGACAGCAGGTGGCATGCCGGGCATGGGCGGTACGTAACCACGAGCATCATACCTCACGCGGCTCAATTACCTTGCTCTAGAGTGCTCCTTTTGTCTGCGAAGGCCTATACTGACTGACATGGCTTGCAGGTGACTTCGGCGGCATCGACTTCTCCAAGCTCGGCGGCGGTGCTGGCGGCATGCCCGACATGAGCGCCATGGGTCTCGAGGGAATGCACGACCTGAGCAGCTCTGGCAACCCCGAGGACGACGACGGCGAGGACGACGGCGAGGACGACGATGAAATCCCTGCTCTTGAGGGCGAGGGCGAGGGCGCCGCCGCTCCCAAGAAGGCCTAAAACGTTGCACCGGATAAGCCAGCCGGAACTGAAGCATGGTAGTAGGGGTTATTTCGCAATATCGCTTGTACCGCCGGGGGATACATATTCTCAGATTCAGGAATCAACACAGTGTTGCGGTTTCGCGCCTGGAGTACTGAAACGATACGGGCTTGAGATGCTGGGGGGAGAGAGAGGTCGTTCCTGGTTGTCTCGATGTCGTGTCACTACCCCATATGATTTCCCAGTCGGAGGACTCGACGCCAAAGTTCTGTTCATGTCTCGGTTTCCACAGGGTCGGCTGCCCAAGTGGGCTATCGAACAATCTGAACTATGCTACCGCTCGTGACACCGCGCCACCCAACCTGATCCCCAGCGCCAAGTGTGTATGAAAGTGCTACTTCGTAGAAGGCGGCGATATCACGTAGGGGTCCACAGACTTGTCTACGCTCTTGGCTTGCTCCTGCTATCCCGACCCTGTGTTGCATGCCTGCGCCACGTAGTCTGCGATCCTCCCGCTGCTTCATCGCCATATCGCCCCCCACCACCATCGCACGTCGTGAACCGCAGCCCAACGCATCCCACGGCCACACACCTACCACAATGACTCGAGCACCACGTGCTTCATCCCTTGTGCCCGCGTCCCCGACGTGTTCGCGTGTGCTGTTGCCCGTGCTAGCCGCCAAGCCGGGACCGTCTCGCCTCCCGCCCGCCTCGCGCAACCGGACACGACCAACAACCCAACAGCCCAACCCGCGTGCAGGTACCGACTGGCAACGACACGACACGCCGGACTCACAGGGACAGGCCCGGGCACGCGCCCGCGCCCTCGTCACGCGGGTATATCCAACGGGACCGGCGCGACTCGGGTCCTCCGCCCCCCTTGATTGATTGCTCTGCTCCCCTCGCTCCCGTCGTTCCTGTGACGCGAGCACTCGTGCAGACATCCATCTCTACGAGCGAGCTTCAGGTGCACACCTCAACTGTGAATCGAAGTCTGCGATGGCGTCTGCGACAACCCAACCCCGAACCGTCTACACGGCCCTCGACGCCGCTCGCGCGTCTAAGAGCGGCGCCTTCATCACCGCCTGGCCGGCCAACGAGCCCTATTCTCTTCCGTCCATGGAGGATCTGTCTGAATCTTCATCTTCAACATCCCACTCCTCTATTCGAAGCCCATCTTCGTTATCCCTGCCTTTGTCGTCATCAAGCACATGACGCCTGGGTGGGTGATACAGGAACACCTCCACTCGGCGCCGTTTACAGTGATACAACCTGGTCGGGTTGGCGGGGTGGTAGTAAAAGAAGCGCTTGACATGGTGTCTTGGGTATAGAGTGTATTACGCTGTTTGTACATAAAAGAACGCTCTCCACCTTCCTCCCCCCGAAGCGCTTCGTGCAGCATCGAAAATGGAAGTCGGGCAAATCATCAGACTAGAGAGACGAAAACTGGCCCAGTAGTAGTGATATTGATCAACCATTCTCCCCAAGTATCCCCAAAACGTGACTCCCCTTTCCCGGCATAAAAGCATACTGATGAAGCAACTGTGCGCTGTTCCACTGCCCTGCAGTGATTCACGACCAGCAATGTGGTTTTTTTTTGGGTTTGAAAATTTCAATGGTTTACCTCAAAAGCCTTCATATAGCCCCCTGACCTTGTTCCCATACTCTGATAGCCATTACTGAGTAATTACATCGTTAGCATTGATCGTCGAGCGCGTGGCAGACAATCAATCAACAACGTACCATAATCTCATCCTCCATAGCGGCATCGCCGCTGGTGGCGGCAGGAGCAGCGTTGCCAGCATTCTCGTTGCCGCCATCCTTGACGAAGTAGTCGGCCATCTCGGAGTCGAGCTCCTCAGCCGTCTTCTTGGCAGGGCGAGCGCTCTTGCCATGGCGCTTCTTGTTGGCGGCAGCTCCTCCCTTGCCAATGCCCCCCTTGGCTGAGGCGGCATTCTGCTTACCGGTGGCAGCAGACTTCGGGTGAGCCTTGGGCTGACTATCTCCCGAGTCAGCTTCTGCTTGCGGCATATGGAGGGGGAGCATCCATGAGACACTTACGTGGTACGTTCAGCCAGAGTCTTGACAGCTGGAATCACCTTGTCGGCCTGAGCGGCACCAACGACGATCTCGATCTGATGTGCATTAGCCATCGCTCTTGTCCCTTTCTTCAAGCCATGTCGGGGATTTACCTTGATAGGGCGGTTGTCCACGAGGAGACCGTTGAGCTTCTGGAAAGCCTTGCTGGCGCCATCGGCCTTGTGGAAGGTAACATTCGCGATACCGCGGCTCATCGAATTCGGGCCGTACACGAGATCAACCCTCTTGATGGGTCCGACAGACTGCACAAAATATTCCTATCGCGGGGAGAGTTGTTAGTAAAGCGAGAGCGCACAGTTGAATCAGTACTGCCGATCCCGTCTTCGATCGTCCAACGTTGTTCCGGAGATACCGCGATCGAGTAGCCGGGTGAGAAAATTGGAATCCAAGCGAGCAGAGCAGTGAGCCATGTCAGAACCGACGAGGAGCACCTGCGGCTGGTGTCCAGGCTGTCTCGCGAAGCCAAAAAACCCAACAACCAAACCGTTCCGCGAGTAGCCGGCCCCAAGCAGCACTCTCGACGCCATGAACAGTGGTGATGCGCGCAAGGCGCGGCGATTCTGTCGGGTTCGGAACAGATCGCCAATGAAGGCATATCAGCACTTCCCCCCAGTAGGTACATGGAGATACGCAATGCAGCCTCAATGCTGGCTCCTGGTTCTGGCACCTCGCTGCATGTGCTCACTGCTGTGCTCGTTCGGACCCGAAATTTTGCCAACAATGATCCCATCGCTCGTTGGATAGTCGCTAGCCACACATGGACGATTGTGCCTCTGGAAAACATCGCCGCAGTCCTGCTAAGTCGTCGCCGCTGCTGTAAGAATGCTGACCAGGCATTCTAAGCAGCGTTGTGCGAGACGAGGCTGCTCTCAACTTCCAACACCGAGCACCTTGGTCCAAGTGCTACACGGATTCTAGGAAGGAGACAAGGGCGGACCCGTTGGCTGCGCCGGGAGGAACAGTCGGGAATTCCTTCGCGACGTCGGCAGGAAAAAAGGAGAGCGGCGAGGAGAATAAAGTCGAACAAAGTCCGGAGCGCAGGGCGCTTCAACCGAAACATACCTTAATCTGCTGCTGCGACACATCCTTGGGCTACGATAAGTCAGCTTCTGTACTTCAAGTGTAGCAGTCCAAGATACACTTACCAGGTTGCTGACGATGACTTTGCTTTCACCGTTGAGAGCCGCACCCTTGGCGGGCGCCGCCTTGGTTGCGGCGCCACGAGTGGCCTTGGTGGTCTTCTGAATACCGCCGACGGGGGCAGTGACCGCCGCGCGACCGGCAGGTCGTCGCTGCGAGCGGCGGCGTCCAGCGGTGCGACGCTGGGCCGAGACGATCTCGTCAAGGGGCTTATCGAGCTTGCCAGACATGGTTATGGTCGTGGCGGTGATACTGGTAGGTGCAGGGAAGAGTAGTTGCCGACGAAGGGTGGCAGCGGCTGGTCAGGCTGATGGCCGTGGTGAATGAGCCGCGAAAAAGCGCGAAAAAAGTGCTTCGCACGGTGCGTTGATCAGAGAGTGCGCTCAAATAGAGGGATTACTGCTGTCTGCTCGAGAGCGCAAACAACAGATGGTGTGAAGTGGATGTTCGAAAGCGGCACGAAGGGCACCGATGGTCGAAATGGTCGGAAATAACAAAGGTCGCGTTCGTGCAGAGACGGCGCGCAGTCGAAGAAGAAGAACAGAGAGCCGTTTGTTGGGTTTTGGGGCGATCAAAGTCGAGGGGTGCGTTATGAACCAGGTGGTTGAAGAGGGAAGCAAGAGGAGCGGCAGAGGCAGAAGCAGCGAGAAGGGGACACAGGCGACGTGGGCGTCAGGTGGGGCGAGGGAAGGCGCAGGCGCTGCACCAGCTGTGACTTTGTGAGGCGGCGAGGCAGCAACCAGTGGGCATGACACACGGCTGAAATATCACGTAAGCAGTATGGATAAGGAGTCCCTTTCAGGGATTGTGGCCAATGAGAAGAGCCGTATCTTGGTACTTCAATTTTATGTGTAAATGCCACGATGATGGAAGTCCCGATAATTTGAGCCAATACAAATCGCTACATTGTGTTTGCCGACCTGGGCGTCATACACCATGTACTTCTAGGTTACGCGGAAACAACTGGGCCATGGCCGTACTCGTCGTAGTCATCCTGCCCCGCAACGCGACTAGAACTCTTGTTTGGCACGTTGCGAAAGCCCAGAACGCCTGGCAACATGGGCAGCAGAGCTAATCGTTGGCCCGCGTTTGGACAGCTGCTATCTAGCACTGAATCAACGAGTTAATACGACCGTCTGTTGCGCGATTGGCAGAAGGACGGCCAAGTATCTGAATCATCAGGTAGGAGACTCGGCCCGAGTTGCACCGCGTCATTTTTGCCGTGTCTCGCAAGCTTTACTCGTAGAGATGGAATGGCTACGACAGCAAATGATCTCTGCCTACCTAGTACGATGCTTCGTTGAAAGGACGATTTCGACGACGCGGCATTTCACCGAAGGTGGCATTCTTCCTCCCTTCTCGTACCCGAGTGGCCTTGTGCTTCGCATTCCAGTAGAGATCTCCAGTCGAGTTGACATCTGCAACGGAGGGAAGAAACAGCTGGCTCAAATGCATGCTGAGCCACCGGAGAGTTCGATGCTTGGTATTGCGCAATTGTGGTTCTTGTTTGTTGGCCGATATTGAGTATACATCATGTCCTGTTCCCATCTCCGTAAATTCTCGTCTTCCACTCCGTGCATCTCATGAATACTGGCAGTATTCCGCTTATGGAGCAGTCCACGGTCTGGTCGCGGCAGATGCCCAATCTAAACTGCAGTTCCGTGCCCCTCTTCAACGCCGGATAGTATGTGACTCCAGGCCAAGGTGAACCAGTTTGCACCAACATGTCCAGAGTCGCCCGGTATCGTACGAGTACATGCGCAGACGCATTCGACTCGCTTGTCCGGTCGCCCGCCCCGCCTGGTTCGTTGCGCTTCATGTCGCCCTTTGTCATTCCGCCTTATTAATGGCCGGTGATTCCGAGACCGCATTGACCTCGAGGAAGTGATAGAGTACGATGAGGATCATGGATGCGGCGCCTAGGAAGATGGCGAGGCTGAAGAGGTCGCGGTCGGAAATCATCTTGGCGGTGCTGCGGCAGGTCGAATTGAACGATGGACTCGCTACCGCCCAGGGAAGGCTGTACAGACGCCTGTCAGTTATGAATTGGCCTGTACGGCAATGGGCAAAGGCCTCAACTGACTGGCTGAGGTGGTGAGATGTTGCGACGGTTTCTCGGAGGGTCGTTGGTGGTGGGTGATGGCTTGGAGGACAGATGGAGCTTTCGTGGAGCCGCTGATGTGCAGACACACCAAAGTACCAATCAGGTTTAGCTCCACCTCGACAGCAAGACGCTCGTAATTGGTGATTGGCCTTGGCATCTAGAGAATAGGCCACCCTTCCTGCCCCGTCTCGGGGAGCCATGCAGCAATTGACCTTATTATGGCCCAAAGCCCACCATGACACCAACAGATACTGGTCGAGGCATGCCAGTCGCACGGTCTACTTCAATTACATGCCTGAGCATCTAAAACATAACATATACGAAGTTATTGCGCATAAGCTTGTGCGTTTCTTCGACTGGGCTGGTATCAAAGCCACGGGATTGGCATTCGTAGAGTGCTGCCAGTCTCGCGACATGAGTATGTATATAGATAGGGAGGGGATCGCCGCCCCAAAGCTTTGTCTCATTACAATCCACCTTACTACTTTATCGTATCTACTCGTCTACGCCCTCACTATGTTGCGTTTATACTTGGTCGGGTCGGCTCTCGCGTTCGCCAGTGTAGTCAACGCCCAGATAGATCTTGGGTCCGCCTACACGTTCGGGGTACTTGCTGGCATTTCAGTATTAAATGAGGACGCAACGACTGTATACGGCAGCGTTGGGACCTATCCCGGTTTACCTATAACAGGGTTTCCCCCCGGAGTGATTTCGAACGGAATGGTGCATTCCGCAGATGCGGTAGCAATGCAAGCACAGCTGGACCTCCAAACTGCCTACAGTGTAGCGGCTGCACTGCCGTCGACTGTTACCCTCACCGGAAACTTGGGGGGCCTGGAACTTACTGCAGGTGTTTATTCTATCACGGGCAATGGTATACTTGACGGCGAACTTATCCTTGACGGGAATGGCGACCCGAATAGTGTCTGGGTCTTCCAGACGACATAAGATTTCGACACCGCAACTGATTCAAGGGTAACCCTAGTAAACGAAGCTTCACCCTGTAATATCTTTTGGCAAATGGGGAATACAGCTTCTTTCGGCACCGACACTACATTTGTCGGCAACGTCATGGCCGTTAACAGCATCTATGTCAACACAGGCGCGAGCTTTGATGGAGGTCTTTACTCCCGAAAAAACTCTATAACTTTAAACTCGAATAATATCACCGCTGGGCATTTATGTCCCGTCCTGCCATCACCGACCACAACTTCATCCGTGCCACCACCAACGAGCACAACTACAAGTGCAACCGATACAGAGACGACTACAAGTGCGCCTGGCACGGAGACGACTACTAGCACGGAGACGACTACTAGCACGGAGACGATCACAACCACAACCGGCACGGGGACGATTCTGGCCACAACCAGTCCGTCATCCTACCAATCAAGAACCGTCAGTATTACCTCGGAGTCTGTGACTTGGCGACCTGGTCGTCATCGTCTCACCGAAGAGGTATTCACGGTACTATGTTTGATCGCTCCAACGACGATATTCTCCTACGACCAAACCTTCTTCATTGAAACGCCCTGCACCACAGTCTTGACAGCTACGTGTACCGACCCGGCACCTACACCTTGCAAAGACTGTCGTAGCCCCGCGCCTTACTCTCAGCCGGATAAGCAGGAAGATAAGCAGGAGGATAATCAGGAGGATTATCAGGAGAGTTACCAGGCACCCCTAGATCCGCACCAGGAACCGGCGGCGACGAAGAGCACTGGCTCCCACCAACTCTATGTGCCCCTCGAGTCGGCGCCACCACCGTCAAACGGCCTGGGAATCGTGACTGTGGCGACCGCAGCTATAAATTGGCCACATGTAGCCGGTTTTGCAGCTGCCGCCTTCCTTCCCATCGCGATTGGGTTGCTATGAGAAATGCCGTGTTGGGTGATTGGGTAGGTTTATCTGTCTAAGAGGACTGGCCGTGTTCTAACTGTAAAGGGCATCTGGTCCGCGGCCGAATTTATAAGGCGGCAATTTGCAAAGGAACTCGGATTAGACGGTGATGGGAATACTATTGGTCAACTCTCTAAACTCACTGTGCGTTTCCGTGCCGTAACTTGCCAAGAAATTCAACGACTTGGCCTGCCTCGCATCCTACTCGAGCAATTGCAAATGACGAGAAGCGCTCTCTGAGAAGGGAAGTCCTTGTTTTGAACATTTGGGCAAATGCAGGGTTTATTCTACTGAAAGAGATGAGGTGAACCTGAGATCACTACAAGGAACATAAAAGGCGGCCTGCTCGTAGCCTAGGCTTACAAAGTACTCCTCGTAGAAGGAGTGGCGCACTGCGCCTCGACGCTTGGCTGGTGATGAGGGTCAGGCACGTGATTGAAGTGACTTCATCCACCAACCAAGGCAGCCCACCAAAAGTGACGAAACGCCAGCCAGTCTTTTTTTCCAAGGCATCAAGCAACGACATCGACGACGACTCGGGCCCTCCACCATCTCCTGCTTTTGAGGGTCGCGGAGAAAGCGAGCAAGGCGGCCTTAGGGAATCCTATACCACCCCCATTTTGCGACCTTTCGCTGCTAAATCGAATACCCCCGCCACCACCCACCATGCCTCCCAAGAAGGCCGAACCCAAGGTTGCTGCCGGCAAGAAGCCGTCGGCGACCAAGCAGGTCGAGGATCGGACTTTCGGCATGAAGAACAAGAAGGGAGCCGTTGCCCAGAAGCATATTGCTCAGATGACTACCAACCTCAAGTCCGGTGGCAGCGCCGAAGAGAAGAAGAAGGCCGCCGAGAAGGCGGCGCGAGAACGGGAGAAGAAGGCCGCCGAGGATGCCAGGAGGGAAGCCGCAGCGCTCCTGAACAGGCCAGCTCAGATACAGAAAGTACCATTCGGCGTGGATCCCAAGACGGTGCTCTGCATCTTCTTCAAGAAGGGCGACTGTGAGAAGGGCAAGAAATGCAAGTTCTCGCACGACCTGGCCATCGAACGCAAAACGGAAAAGAGGAACCTATACTCGGACTCGAGACAGGAGGAAGAAGTGGAAAAGGAAAAGAAGAAACAAGAAACATCTGCCGACTGGGACGAGGAACAGCTGCGCAAGGTGGTCCTGTCCAAGAAGGGGAACCAAAAGTCGACAACGGAGAAGGTGTGCAAGCACTTCATCTCGGCCATTGAGGACGGAAAATACGGTTGGTTCTGGGTCTGCCCCAACGGAGCAGACAAATGCATGTACAGACACGCTCTGCCGCCCGGGTATGTTCTAACTCTTCTTTTGACACTGGCCTTGCTTCTATGGCTAACACGAGACACAGCTTCGTTTTGAAGACGAAAGAGCAGAGGGCTGCGGAGAAGGCGCTCATGGACAAGTCTCCACTCAAGACCCTGACTCTCGAGGACTTTTTAGAATCTGAACGACACAAGCTCACAGGCAACTTGACTCCCGTCACGCCGGAGTCGTTTGCCAAGTGGAAGAAGGACCGCCTGGACAAGAAGGCGGCTGAAGAGCAGGCCCGCAAGGCCAAGGAGAACACTGGTCGTGCCCTGTTTGAGAGCGGCAAGTGGCGCGACGAGGACGATTCTGACGACGATGACGATGACGTATGGAATCTAGAGAAGCTGAGGAACGAGACGGAGGCGATTCGCCAAAGGAAGGAGGAGGAGCGGTTGGAGGCGTCGCTTGGTATCGAGAGCTCGCACTCGACGACGCCGGCTGAAATTACGGAGGCTGTAGAAACGGCAGGAGCCGAAAACGCGGGGGCTTGAACGGCACGACTCGATGTCATCTGAGAAGAGGGCAACCCCGATGGTGTCGCTAGACGGCCATCGGGCAGAGGCAATTCCGAGCACTGCTGGAGAAGCTCACTGATGTGAAGCTCCTGCTGGACGGAGGCGACGGGCTCCATGGCGGAGACTTTGTCGTCCCGAATGAATGGACACTTCCTGTTTGTTCCGCAGTACATATTAGGTGGCCGGTCAGTGATGACCGAGGAGAAGCAAGCTTTCAGGTGCAATCTGCGGAGTACCCGACTTAATACGGCGGGCTTGTTGGGGATCTGCCGTGTCCCACTTGATTCGTACCCTCGGTGACGATAAGCCAGCTCGCCATTGGCGCGTGGCACAGCGCGGCATGTGCGCGGCATGTGTGCGGCTTGGTGATTGCTGGTGACACCTAAACCTCCTTTTGGCAACGATTTGATGGAGGGACATACGGATACGTAACGCTGCTGCACGTCCCTGTGCCGACGATTGCCTCTCTTTGCGGGGGAGGGAATTACATGCACAGGTGGCATTGCCTGTCCACGCGCACGATGTGCCGGCGTACAGCTGCGGCGTCGTCGATGCGATGGCTCGTCATGCGATGGCTGGTCGACGATGGTGCAAGTAGAGCTCGGGTAGCCGCAGCGGGCCACAGGCGGCCGGTTTGGTGGGCGCGAGTTCTGGCGTGACCCGCGAGCGACGAAGCGCCGACTTCCACGGCGCGACGCCACCAACGACTGGGGAACGCTGCCGCTGCCGTTGAATCGTAGGTACTTTGTAGGGGTGGCTCCTCCCGGCTGCCGCAGGGGGCGCTCACTGGTTGCCTGGTTCACTGGTGGCCCGAAGCCTGAGGTGGGCTGGGCTGGGCGGGGAGCTTGAACACTGATGCACTGAGCTGCACTGCTCACAGCTCCCTCTTAGCCTTTGGCACCCCTCACCGTCCCGTCCATCCCACTCCACCTCGCTCGCTGCTCTGCTTCCATCTCTCGACTCCGCACGTTTCGTCCTCTCCCTCTCTCTCCCTCTCCCTCTCTCGTTCTCTCTTCCTGTCCTCATCCTCCACGTTTCCATCGCCAACTCCCCCGTCGTCGCACGAAGGGGAAGCCCCTCGTCAAAACACCAACCAGCAGCTCCCCTCGACCGCCGATACCACCCCTCAGCTTTGCTGGAGCTTGGGCCGATATCCCCCCCCCC
>JALHCC010000710.1:0-53329 GCA_024340765.1 Tolypocladium cylindrosporum | reverse complement strand
CGAAGTCGGGGCAGCCCGCGGCCGCGGCGGCCCGCAGCGCGGCCCTGAGGCGGCGGGCCTGCGCGTCCACGGCGTACAGGGACCCCGAGACGCCTCTGCCGAAGTCAGCCGAGGGGATGCTGTCCTCGATGTTGGCGCCCGAGGCGCCCGCCCCGACGGCCGCGGCGACCGCCTCCTCGATGCGGGGGCCGTAGCCGTCCTGCAGGTCCGCGCTCAGGGGCAGGCCGGCGCGGCGGCACAGCGGCGCGACCTTGGCGATGGCCTCGAGGTTCTGCTCGAGCGTGAGCTCCTCGTCCTGGACCCCCGCGGCGGCGGCGAGGGCCCACGACGCCGTCGCGACGGCCTTGACGGGCTTCTCGGCCCCGGCGTTGAGCGACAGCACGGCGTTGAGGGACGCGACGTCCCAGACGTTGGTGAAGACGATGGGCGACTTGGGGACGTGCAGCGCCTTGAGGGCCGTGGCGGCGCTGTTGACCGAAGCCATTCTGATGTGGTGCTGAGTCGCGGTGATGGAGGATGCGTCTCAGTCAAGTCGGATGGGATGCGTTCGTTGATATGTAAGTGTCGTCGTCCCAGAAAGGGCGTGAATGCGGGGTACTCCCAATTCGAAAGCAACATTCACGGTGTGCCGTTTATTCCAGGCGCAACGCCGTTATTCCCAGCGACGATCGTGAACGCGGCGCTAACAGCCGTTAATGCAAAACGCTGCTGTCCTCGTCTGTCTTGGATCACGGGTGACTCATCTCGACTCTGGCTCGAGATCGAACATCACACAGGCCGCACGTTCAGGCGACGCACCCACCATTCCCAGAGAGGGTCATCGGCTTCAAAGCAGTGGATATCCGTGAATTAGGCGCTAGCAGTCAGTCTATCGGTACAAGAGTCCTCCATTCGCTCGCACAGCCTCGGCAGACAATGCGTATGCGGTCAAGTGTCTCCTGACCCTGAGCTATCTCGTATCAAAAGCAGAATCTATGAAAAGGTATCAATGGGATTAGCCGCAGCTTGGCGATTACTTCTTCAGCAGGTACTCCTTGTTGCCCACCGCCTTGTCCCACATCGTCTCCAGGATGCCCCTGACGGGCCGCCTCTTGCCCGCCCCCGTGCCCATGTCGGCCTTGAGCTTCTCGTACACGTCGGGCAGCCCCTCGGCCTTGTACTTCTTCCTCATCTCCATGTAGATGGGCTTCTGGTAGATGAGCCAGAACTCGTCCTCGGTGTAGTACGTCCGAGCGTACAGCAGCTTGGCGCCCAGCAGCTCCGCGCTGCGCAGCTCCAGCTTGCGGTTGAGCTCGTAAAACGCCTTGGGGTCCCGCGGCCCGCGTCCGTAGACGCCGACGGCGAAGATGCGCTGGTCGGCGACCTCGGCGACGCGGGGGTGGAAGCGCGAGGTGAGGCCGATCTCGCGCGGCGCCTTGCAGGGCGCCAGGAAGATCTGCAGCTCCGGCAGCGTCTCGTTGACGTAGGCGATGAACTGCGTGACCGTGCTGGCCGGGATGCCAAAGTCCTGGACCACGTACTCGTTGGCGAGGCCCGACTTGTGCAGCGCGTGGTAGCAGGTGCGGCTGTCGAGGAACGGATCGGCCAGGCGCCGGGTGAGGCGGTTCTGCGGCACGTGGAAGTGCTTGAAGGCGAGCTTGCCGCCCCAGAAGGCGCCGTGGTCGTAGCGGAAGAGGTAGTCGGTCGTGGTCATGTAGATGGAGGTGGGCTTCTCGGCCGTGGGCTTCTTGTCGAGGATGTCCTCGATGGTGTCGGAGAACCAGTGGACCTGCATCTTCTTGAGCACCTTGGCCGGCGGCGGCGGCGCGTCGACGAAGCGGCCAAACATGATGGCGACGCGGCCCTTGCGGAAGTAGACGCCGTCGATGAAGTGGATGTCGTCGACCTTGGTGGCCTCCTCGAAGATGTCGTGGGCCAGGCCGACGTCCTCGCACAGCTGGAGATCGACCCGGACGTAGGGCGTGGCCTTGATGAGCTCGATGGTGACGAGGGTGACGATGCCAAAGGTGCCCAGGCTGCCGGCGGCGTGCTCGAGGAGGTCGGCGTTGTGGGTGCGGCTGGCCGTCTCGAGGGAGCCGTCGCCGAGGACGATCTCGATGTCCTGCACCGTGTTGCTGAACAGGCCGTAGCGGTACATGCTGCTCTCGCCCGAGAAGCCCGAGTAGCCGCCGCCGACGGTGATGCCCTTGAACTCCATGACGATCTTGGGGACGACGCCGTGCTTGAGGCAGTGGGCGGCGAGCGCGTCCATGGGCACCTTGGGCTCGGCCTGGACCGTCATGGTGTCGAGGTTGACGGGGAAGATGCGGCCCATGTCGCTCGTGTCGACGATGGCGTCGCGCTGGAACTGCAGCGGCCGCGTGGAGCTCGTCGAGCCATGGTAGACGCGGAAGTGCTTCTTGTTGTCGTGGAAGTACTTGACCTGCTCCTGGATGCGCGCGACGGCCGCCTTGTGCTCCTCGAGGAGCTTCGTCTGGTCCATCGTGGGCCCGCTAGCTTGCTTGCTTGCTTCGGCCGGAGCAGTCGGAATCGGCCAATCGAGGCGAGGCTGCGTCACTCTCGGGGCGATGAGGAACCGGGGATGCGGCTGGGGGTATCTCGCGATTTCGGCCGGAAAGGAACAAAGGACGGGGAGCTATGGAAGCTCGGGCATGGAGAAGAAATGTTGAGCTACTGGAAAAATTGCAGTGGTTGGTGAGGTCAGCACACGTGCAGCTGTGCTCAGCCTCGACGACGTGCCACTGCGTGTCTAATTACGAGGTAGTCGTAGCTCGCCAAGCTCCCGTCCTGGTCTGAAACACGGTCCGTCGCCTGCCGCAGTCCATCCATCCTGCAGCCTCTCGCCGGCTCACAGATTGATCAAGACTCGGATCAAGATTCGGAGCGGCATGCTTCGTTCATTGCCGTTGCTGTCGAGCTCCTCACGCGCGGAGTAGCTCTTGTCGGAGGAGTCGGCCCCCATCTGTAGGGCAGCTCATTTTGCTCCAGGTGGCCCGTGCGATGCGCGGAGGGGCGCGGCGCCTGGGCAGCGCGAGACTAGTCTCTGGGCAGACGACCGCTGCAAGAGCCCTCAACTTCCTGTGCGATTGGCAATTGAACCTTCTGTTTTGCTCGAGGCATGCCTCTGAGATCGAGTAGTCGTTGATCTTCTCGATTTTCATCCCTGTCGGCCAATCATGACCCCAAACTACTGCGCCGCTGCGTTCAACCATATCGAAAAGCATGACCAGGGGCAGAGTCGGAGGCTTGTGGGGCCCAATGTGTCCGATCGACAACCCGCCAAGACGCAGCGCTCGTTGGCCGGCTCATCTCTTTGCATGGAGCTGGCCGTCTGTTTCCTCGAGCCCTTCGCCACAACATGGTTGCGCCGCCGACAGTCGCGATGAGAGCAAGAATCCCACCCACAACACAAAGAAGGATGAATACCGCTCTGTTCCTGTCGATCCAGGAATCCGATGTGGATCTGTCGTCGCCGTCGTCGTCGGTCGAGATGGTCGGTTCCTCCTCGTTGTCTCGCAGACAGTCGGTGCGGATCAGGTTTCGCCCAATCAACGTGCATATATTGCCGATTGTACATGGCGAGAACATGTTCATGCCCCCATGCAGGCCGGGATTCATGATATAACTTCCACCGGCGTCGCAGCCATCCGTGCTGTAGGGACAGCAGCGCCCAGACTCGGAGTCGGAACCCGCGCTGCAGCTCTCGGTGCAATCGTGGACTGCCCCAAAATTGTGCCCGATCTCGTGTGCAATCACCTGCCATTCGTGTCGGGTTCGAACAACGACATTCGTGGAAGGGGGCGACAGCCTGCCACGAGAGTCCGAGCCATGATGGCACATGGTCCCCATCCACGCAAGGCCTATCGTCGATCCGGTGTTGCATGTTGTGAGAAGCGTCCAGGCCGCGTTCACACGGCCGTCGTTCTGAGACCTCCATTGCGAAAACTTATCAAGTCGGTCGTGGATGTCCAGGGAGCCACACGGCTGATTCCACGGCGCCGAGGTTGTCTGCCTGGCGGGGCAGCTGGGGTCGCTGATGGTCAAGTTTCGAACCCTGAGTGAAATGTTGAAGCCCTCCTCGAATACCTGAGACGCAGTGTTTATCTGCGCAAGGACGTGCTGGCGGAGGTCGTCTGTCGAGTCGAACTGGGCGGTATAAGTGCAGTCGGTGGCAATGCCCAACAGCGCAATCTTCCTCGAGTTTGAGCATCCGTCGGTAGAGCCGATGGTATTGACAAGGTTCAAGGGGTCCGCGTACCCGTTTTGGCGTGCCTCGAGTCCGTCGCTCAGACCCAATCCATGTTTGATCGAAGCCATTTGGGCACGGTTGAAATCGAGATTGTCGGAAGAACATTGTGTCGAATTTCTGTCCAGTTGTCGCTTCCGCTGCTCACCATAGCTTTCTTGGTCGTCTCTCCAGGCAATCGAATATGGCTTCGAGGCCGCTGGTAGCTCAGGCTCTCCAGAAAGCATGGTTCTTCGGTAGTTGTAGTCTGTTTGGACGTGATAGTCAATCCCATCAATACTAAAGGCACCCTCTAAAAGGTTCACCCCGTTCTTGTTGTAGACAGATATTCTTGCCCAGCCCGCGCTTTCTTGATACTGTCCATTCTCTTGGGCAAGGAATGCTCTTCCCAGATAGGCAAGATGACGACCCGCGGGGACAGACTCGACCGAGCGCACCGTGCCATCTGACCTCAGATAGTTGACGGATATGGGCTGTGAGAAGATATTGTCGTTGCGGCTCAGGCCAAGATGAATGTTTCTACCCTCGGCTTCCAGAGTAAATGTGACATTCAGGCTCGTAGGGGTGCTGTTTAAGCTCATCGGCGGTGAAAACCTGAGGTTTCGGATAGTTAAGGGCTCATTGTGATAGGCCCCCGACGAAGATATCGCTGAGATGTATGATCAGTTGCAACGTTTTGAGCATCCCGTGGGACTCTGACGACGAACCTTGTGTTCCGGGAGAGAAGAAAAAGCACAGAGTGAGGAACAGAGTTAGAGACATGGCGTCGTTAACGTAGGCAATTGAAAGAAAACCTTTAATCGCCTGGGACGGTCTTGTTTAAATGCATCGTTCGAAACCAACAACTTAAATACACAACTGGTGCCTTGGCACGATCTTGCTAGACGGCTTCTCGTATCAAGGGATGTCACTTGGCGTGCCTTGGCAAAATGCGATAGTGGGTCAGCTAAGCAGTTTAGCCATTTGAACTCAGCCACCACATCTCGAATGGCCGAGACGTTCAACAGAATATGCGAGCACGATATATGCGCCTCTCATGCCGTGAGTGCCCATCAGGGACTTCATCGGCAAGCCGTATATCTTGCGGCGAGGCCTCTTGGCTAATACACGTGGCAACAAGCGAATAGGGAACAAAGTGAAAGAAGGATCGGGACGTTCCAAGAAGCTACACTAGCAACTACCGTGCTAAGCCACCATGTGGACGTCGCGAGGCTTGCCAAGAAAATCCGGGGTTCAGCTTTGCCTACAGATGGCCCAATAGCCAGAGGCCGCAGCAGCACACGCACGTCATCCTACCACTACCGCTAGTCGTAGCACCGCATTTCAGCAATAACCTTCAAGCCGTTCCAGCCCGTACGGACTACACTGAAAGCTAATCCGCCGCCCATGTTATGACGTAGGCTTTCATTCTTGAACCCCGTTAGGCCCAAGAAATGCCAAGACTAACGGCAAAGCTAGCGCGTGTTAGTGGTTACGGAGGTTTATCGGCAAGATAGCCTTGGCCCCGTCGAGTTCAAGAAGTACTCCGTAGTCTCTTACAATGCGACCTCTCTTCTAAAGCAGACCTACCAGCAGAGGCCAAGCGAATGTCTTCCTGCGTTGCATCTATTAACTTACATTAAATAATTCTATAAACAACAAACTAAATAACCATAGCAGCTATATTAAATTAAACAACTATAGACTTCCTGACCTACTGATATAGATAAGTACTATTTGCATAATGTTATGTAGCTGCAAAATTGGTTTGGTTCCGCGCCCCCCTGTCACCGTCAGTGGCAAGAACGGCGCTCTACTATGTCAGCGTGGAGGGCCAGCCTTTAGGACAGAACATTACAGCGCCGACAAGGACAACGGCACACGGCAGCACGCTGGGTCCAGGCGAACAAACGCACGCAAGTCTGCCTGGTGCATTAATCGGAGTGGCCGCTGGTATTATTGACTAGTCGAATCTAACACGAAGCCAGGAGTCGGGCTGAGTCCCCTAAGAGTGCAAGTCGCCGCTCCTTCGATTCCAATCCCGTGCTCCTAGAGGGTCAAACTACTCGTACGCAACTGAAGGATCTCGATCGCGCTTGCAATCAAAGCGGCCACCGCGATTTCCACAGTCAAGATCAACTTCCCATTGAATCTCCACGGACTCTGTGGTCTGCCTATCTGGGTAGCCCGCCATCTCAAAACAAGAGCAATAAGACACCTGCTCATTCTCCCATAGCCATCCTCGCTTGCCTCTGATGGTGATCCGCCCAAGATATCAGTGATATGACATGGCATGCGATCAGCTTCCGATGACTTTCCTTCGTAATGTCGAACCAAATCGTGGATTCGACACGCAGATAGGAATCTGGATCCTCGGAAGTAGAAAGAAGAGGGAGTGTCTCGTATCTTTCGACAAAAGCATCCGGAACATGGAAGTGGAAGATTTTGATGTAGTGCGAAACGGCAAGAAAGGTAATGAAGCTATGCGTCTCAAGTTAGGATGGTGACTACGAAGCTTGATGGGGGGTGGAAGCAACAAAGTTTTGGGTTATGAAAGGAAATGGAGATTTAGGCTGGCTCACTTGTCATTCGAAACACTTTCCACTTCTGAATTCCGTTTCAGGGCGAGTGTTCCGCCTACCATTTGGGCCAGCACCGGGTCGGAGACAATCGGCTCCCCTTCAACCAAGACTTGGGAGGTCCGTTTTCCTTCCATCATGGCGACTTGCACCGTTGTCCAATCCAGCTGTATGCCACCATCGTCAACGGCTTCGATGAAGTTGCCCCCTCGCGTCGTGGGATACCTGTAAGTGAGGCGATCATCTCGGAAAGAGACAAAGGGCTCGGTCTTGTCACATGGTTGGCCGAAGTTGATCACGCAACGAATGAAGTTGCCCGCCAGTTTCACAGCGGGCTTTGCACGGGGTGGCCTCCCGTCCCAATCCCAAATAGCCCCGCCATTTGTGCCATTCATGCCATTTGTCGCCGACGCTTCAACTCGGCCCGCTCTCAGGAAGGGAGCCAATGTCGCCCAAACATTGCCAAGGCAATTATGCTGCTGCACAATTTGGCTCTCCGACATGTCGGCTAGTTGGTGAATCCCGCCTTCAGGGCCCGGGATTAGGTCCGAAATGCATGGATGCAGCGCCGCAGTCGGGTCATCATGATAAAAGGCACCCTCGACAAAGAGGGCGAGACGTGTTTTGGGCTCACTACAGATGACGCGGCTAGCAAATAAGTATTTGCGGCCCCAACAGCTGACGGCGGTTTCCCAGTCGCTGGATTGATACAAGGTATCGAAGTTGTCGGCGCGCTCGGCTGATGCGACCCTTGAGAAAGTATTCAGGTCCCCGATTGTATCGTAGTATGACATTGTGGAGTCACGGCTGGAGCCCAGAGAGATAACAAAGTGGAGTGAAAGAGAGATAGAGAGAGAGAAAGAGAGAGAGAGGGAGGGAGGGAGGGAGAGAGGGGTTGGGCAGGGTGCGGGGGGGAGCACCATCGAAAATAGCGACGGGTCGGAGCCTGGGTTACTCCGTAGTTGATGTAGTACGAGTATTTATATATGCCCGCCTGGCGTGGTTTACATGGCAAAGCGTCAGTCAAGCGTGGCTATTCTTATACTGGCCATCCAAGTATCTGCAAGCACCGAGGCGAACTAGTTTGCCTTGTTGGCAGCGTATCAAGCGCTTGCTAACTGGGCCTACAGGCCACCATATGACGTGGAGGATGTATCCAGCGGCGAGATCCAAGTTCCCAGGATACTATTGACCGGCTGAAGGGTCCATCATTCACGCTCACCGTGAACAACATGAGTATTTGTCAGAAGATGTGGCTGAGCCCTCCATATCTTGAACCAAACCAACGTTCTTCTTGCTCGGGAAACCGTTCGGCAGCCCTTCCCTGTGGCCGATTAGCATGAAGAGGTAGTCCCAAGGTCCTGCGATCCCAAGCTTCCGGAGTCATTCATGCTGCAGGGGCGGGGGTTGAGCATGTTCTTCGCTCCTTCGCCTGCCGTCAAGTTCGGTTGTCGGGCATAAGCGCAAAGATGAGGTCGCGAAAGGAGCTGAATGGCTTGTAGGAGATGGTAGTGATCCAAATCGAGATAGACGGCTGGGTAGGCGGCACCACGGTAGGGTCATTCAGCTTATCAAGGAACGAAGAGGGGATGTCGGCCGTATAGAGTTGTTGTATGTACTGCTTGTCGTTGGACGAGAACAGTACTTGAGGCTATGGGGAGGTCACGATTAGCACGCGGAGGCGAATAAAGATAAGAATGCCTTAATGAGAACGTAGCGACACAGTCTTCCTCTTCGTCACGCCCATGTCGTTCCAAAACCGCTGTGTTGTGTCTGCGCCACGACGATCAGAAGCGTAGCTATAGATCATGTAAGAGTTCCGACAGGGTAACGCTCTTCAGTTTGTGCGAGAACAACGCCATGTTAACACAAAAGCGCCGGGCTGCGGCGGCGGCTCCGTGGCGGCGATGGACCGGTGTCTGTCGCCGAGGCCCCGTGGTGATGGAGATGGTGATGGTTGGTGGCTGCAAGTCTCGCGTGGGTCGTCGGAGTCGCAACTTCGACTCCTAGCCAGATATTAGCCGCGTCTGGGACACCAAGGATTGGGCTTCATACACCAATAGACGAAGAATTTGGCTTACCGGCTTTTACTAGCATTACCTTAAAATACTCCAAAGGACGCTGCTTGTTACGACTAACGTAGATTGCCATGTTGCCGCCGCCATTCCTGATGAAATCGCAACAGATTCCACAACATCTTGGCTTCCTCAGCCATGGCGCTCACGGCGTCCACGTGCAAGGGTTCTTGGGTCCCCCTTGCCCCCTCACCGAATAAATGAGGCTAAATCCTGCCCCAAAGTGGCGCAGCCTCTACCGAGTCTGGCGCATTCCGCTAAACCTGGCTCGCGGTTATTGAGATTCCACGCACGATGTATTTATCATTGGCCAGTCACTTGGTAGCTTTGCTGAATGCGAGGCTGCTGTCTGGCGTTGCATAAAAGGAACGCTGTATCGCCATCGTGAGGTTACGAATCGAAATGCACTACCTTCGTATCGAGAGTCGATGCCCTTCGTCGTCGTGGCAAAGCACGCCCTAGAGCTAGGTCATTGGCTGAGTGATGGCAACTTGCCAACCAAATGCATTTTGCGTTGCATCTTGCGTCGTCTGTTGAATGTCTCTTAAATTGTTCCCTCAGTCCTCAAGTCCATACCGTGCTGCTGTGCATGGCTCTCACTGCCTTCATGACTGCTCGCACTCCTTCCACCAGCTTCTACAGGGGCCATATCATCGAGAAGCACACTTTCTGCTCGTATCCTGTTCTTCTGTCGCGATGAAATCACATTCTGCGTACGCGATCCACTATTTCTGTTCCCACCACTGCGGGGGAACTCGATCCGCTTCCGAATAGCGATAGCGAACGCAGGGAGGCAGTTCACGAGGATGGCTGCAAAGCGGGTATCAGTTGTCTGATCGGAAGGTATTATAATGATCTTATGAAGATTTGACGTACCGACAAAGCATTCAATACAAGCCCACAAGGCCAACCAAGATATTGGAATCTGCCCTACGCTGGCAAAGACACTCAGCGAGCTTGCCCGGACAATAGCGCAGACCATGGTTACCACCCCAACGCCGAATGCCAAAGCCACACAGATCTTCTCGACCCGGGAAACTTGAAGGCTCCATAAGAGACGCATGGGGATCGCCATTACTAAGTGTCCTGTCAGCTTCACCCATCCACATTGCATAAAAGACGCGCCGAATACGTCGCTTGAGTAGGGGTATTAAAGGAAATACTTAATAAATCAGTCAACAGGTCCACCGCAAGAGAGAAGTATAGACTAATTGTCTGGACTCTCGTGTCTTTATAAGTGACGCAATGTCCTATTCAGCTCATTAGCCCGTCGCCACGGTCGGAAATCGTATGCTGCAGCCTGCATTCTCAGTCTCACGATGCAGCATGTATGAGACTAGGAAGTTAGTGGGGTATTAACATACCGAAGATAAAGTAACTGGGCAAAGGTTGGCAGCTCATCAACTCGGTAATAAAAGACCCTATGAATGACAAAAGCGTAAAGGTGAGCACTCCCCACCATAGCTTCTGGTATATCGGCAAGCCGAGCGACAAGCGTCTGAACAGAAAAAGCAGCGATATTTTCACCGAGTAGAGTGTCATCCAGAATAATAATTGAATAGCAAACAGACATCGCATCATGTGTTTCTCAGCGGATATGAGCGACGGCGTCGGTGGGACTTTGCTGGTGGCCGCACCCCTACTGGCGTAGATGGTATCAAGAATGTTCAAATATAGCCCGATCATGGTAATATGCGAGGCCAGGGCGAGCCAGCAGAAGTAATTTTCTGTAGCGAAGATCTGCTCCTTGGACCATCGCGCAACGGCGCGGGCACCTACGACGACGACAGCCAGGACGAGGCAGATTATGAGAGCGTACTGCGGTGGAGATGAGTTTGCTGCAAATTAATAGAGAAGCGAGGGATAGCAGAGGGAGCCAATCATACTAAATTAACATCGTGGGGAACGTCTTGAGAAACCATGGTGCTAGGTGGGCGTTTCTCTTGCATTCCTAGACTCAAGTTGCTGCGATAACCAGAGGTATAAGGGTCTACAATATCCTTCATTATCAGTGCTGAGCGCGATGACTTCACGAAAACAAACGTTCAAACCACATCAACAGCCAAAAAGACCGCACGAAAGCAGCAACGGGGGACAATAAGAGAGTTAGGAGAAACCCCTACTGCAACGTACACGTAATAGAGTGCTGGAGCCAGAAGAGGAGATGGCAAAGCAGCTACTGCTTTACAACGCATGATAGGGGAAAAGGAAAGTTGCGTTGATCGATTTCAGGCGATTGTTCAGGTAGATAACTGCATCTTTACAAGTAAGCATCTGTCTACCCTTTTTCTGACCTACACGATCGACCAACAACCATCAGCCCTGACATTGATTAACTGTAATCTGCTGTACCCGTTGGTCGGAAGCCAACTTGTGTTAGCTGGAAGAGGCTGGGACAGCCGCAAAAGCTAGGACATATATTCCCCGCTAAAGGCGCCCCCAAATGCCGTGAAATAGACGTATCATTATCCTCATGTGTCCTAATTCATTTCATCTGCCGAGTTGTGGTGCAGTTATTGAAGCCATCACAACAAAGGAGAAGGAGCAAAAAACGCGTATCTGATGTCGGCTCAATACATCGGCTCAATACAGAGCGGGAGCGACCGGCGATGACGGCGGTGTTGACCCCGGCAGCGGCTACAATCGCAGTACATATTCTAGTCTGTGTTGTGAATGTATTATCGAGTGTATCGTTTTTGAATCCGTGAATCATGTAGGCTTGAGTCCCGGTGATGATTTCCAGAGTGCTCCGTCTCTTGCCACTCTTCCGCTAGCCATTGCATTGCAAGCAGCGGCTGTGCTACCGAGAAAGCTTCTTGTAATGGTGTCACGTTAAGGAAGAAGGGATCGGACTTTGCGGAACCAGACTCGAGGTAGATATCCTCCCCGGTCCGCTTTTTGCGGCTGCAGCCTTTGACAGCCAGCGGAGTAACACTCGTATTAGTCTGAAACACCAAGTTGTCCAACCAACAGGGACGGCGTACTCGGTGTGCATGGATCCGCAGCCACCTTACTCATATATTAACGAGTACGAGGTACGAGCTACGGCTGCAGCTTCCCTGTCGCCGACCCGAGATTGCACTGGTACGTTAGCTGCAACTTTGAGCGGATTTAGTGAGTGGAGGAGGTTTCTCAGAAGTAGCAGCAAATGAAGTAGTTGGGGAAAAGAGGCCAATTCGCTGGGTTGTAATCCTAGTGGACATTATGGTATTTTAGAAAGAAGATCCATATATCGTAGAAGCGCCCATTTCTTGAGGAGGACTGTTCGCTGCATGAGACTCTGGCACCGAATCCCGCCACCCGGAGTGGGATATTGTTGGCTTCCGCCTCTCGGAACGTGTGAAAATGGGCGAAGGTGCATGACAGAAGTATGGTGTGTCCCGCGTACATCCTCGCATGCCTCCGCGTGCGTTGCAGAAGTTCTCTCCGTCCGACCAATGTCTCTTATTTGTTGTTGGGGCCGAGCAAGCAATTAATATTGCAGGCCTGCGTCATTCCCTGTCACTCCCCCCTTTGGCAAACAACTTCGTACAGTTGCGCACGCACCACCTAGTTCATATGGCCTGGCGTGTTGCGCTAATCAATTGCGTCCATTACTCTTCCTGTTAAATTTGCGACAGTTGAAGCCATGAAGTGGACCACCACAACGTCGCTGCTGCTGGCGGCCCTGGGTCAGATTGTCGCATCTCAAGATGTCAGTGCTGATACATGTGGCAGATGTACAATCGCGGTATGGGCACCCAGAGCCGTCCTGGACAATTCGATGACAAGTACTGACAAGCGAATACAAATAGTGCGCGGAATTGGCCTTGTCCCTTTGGGACCGAGTCACGCTGCCTCATAGCTCAGCGTACGAGCTCGAAAGTTTGCAATACTGGTCTGACCAGCAGGCCAGCCAACGACCCGCCTGTCGCGTAACCCCCAACTCTGCGCTGGATGTCTCTACAACCCTAAAAATCCTCAAGGCTTACAACTGCCAATTTGCGGTAAAGAGCGGCGGCCATGCTTCGTTCGCCGGTGCATCGAATATTGGCGAGTGGGGTGTGGCCATCGACCTGAGGAATCTCAACGATTTAGTCGTCTCACGCGACCGGACGCAGACCTCCGTGGGCCCAGGGATGCTCTGGTCGTCCATTTACATGGAATTGGACGCTAAGAATTTGAGTGTCGTCGGAGGAAGATCTGGTGCGATTGGTGTCGGAGGATTGACTCTCGGAGGTGGGATATCGTTCTTCTCTGGCCGATATGGATGGGCGTGCGACATGGTCAGAAACTACCAGGTAAGAACAAGGACCTTCCCCGTTCTAACGTGTTTGTTTCTTTTCTCACGAGTATTGTATAGGTCGTTTTCGCTGATGGCTCCATCAACAACGTAAACGAACTATCTCATCCAGACCTCTTCTTTGCACTTCGAGGAGGTGGCAACAACTTCGGCGTTGTCACACGCTTCGATCTTGCCTCCTTTGAGCAGGGCAAGATGTGGGGAGGCCAGAACACCCATTTGGCTGAAAATATGCCTTCGCTGAATACAGCACTCTATAATTTCAACATCAACCACCACAAGGACCCCTATGGCGCGGTTATCCTCGCCTACGTCTATGTTGCAGCTGCAAACATCTTCGTCGGTAGTGTAAGTCTTGAGTACGGCAAGCCTATCGCAAATGCGCCGATTCTCGCAAACTTTACCAGCATCCCCAACCTTCGAACTTCGGCCCGCATCACCAATCTGACGGACCTTGCGCTTGAACTAAACGCAACCCAGCCAAGCGGTCTCAGGGAGACTTTCTGGACATTCACGGTCTACAATGATGTCCAAATCATGACGGATATCCAAAGCTTGTTCGTATCTCAAATTCCCGCCATTGCAAACGCAACTGGTGTGCTGCCGGCTTTGGTCTTCCAGCCGATCTCCACAGCAATGACCTCGCATTTCACCTCAAACGGCGGAAACGCACTGGGGATAACTGCTGCGGATGGTCCTCTTATCCGTCAGTCTCCCCAACTCCTAACCCGTCCGGCAACAATCTAACATCTAACCATATAGTGATCAACATCTCTGTCGCATGGGCCAATATCGAAGATGACGACCGCATCTTGAAATTCGCATCTGAATTTATCGCTCGGGGTGTCGCACTCGCAAAATCCCGAAAGTTGGCCCACAGATTTATCTATCAGAACTACGCTGCAGCGGACCAGAAAGTGTTCGAGGGTTATGGTCCAACCAACCATGCGAGACTGAGCGCCATACAGCGGAAATACGACCCGACGGGTGTGTTCACGAGATTGCAACCGGGGTACTTTAAGATCAACGATCTGGAGGAATAGAAAAAGATGAAACTAGAAGAATAGTTGTTATAGATACAAAGAAGTGACAGGTTCCCAGATCCCTTAGCGTTCTCGCATGCAGTGTGGCCGCTCGACGCTGTGTTGAGGATTTCTCACCCAAGCCATCTACCACGCCTTTAACGCAGGTTTCTCCCTCGCAGTGCGGATCCGTCGGCGCTGTTGTTGCGATGAATATGAACTGTTCTACACGTGTTTGAGGTCTGATGTAAATCACTTCGTCTTTTGACCATCCTGCTATCCTCTACCGAGTCCTCGATGGTACCTGTAGAGCGAATCGTTGTTTGACAGTCTCGCTCTAGAATCTAGGCTTTCAATCCAAATCAACAACTTCAAATCTCAAAGCAACCGCATCATATAGCCATTAACAACATCACAATCAGCAGGAACCTGCGGTTTGCGGGGTCTGACCAAGATGGTGTGGTGGAAGTGGGGCTTTGACGGTTGCCTACGGAGTTGATATCCGTACCCCTGTTTAGCTGCGCCTTGGTTCACACCACGAGGCTATCATGGAGGTTGCCTGTTTTGGTCTTCATGGATCACATGTCTGTTTGTTTACCTCCCTGATTGCCGGGTTACAAGGCGATGGCTGGCAGAAATTCGCGCCCATGCATGCAGCTATAAAAATTCAGCCCGCGCACGACCAAAGGGTCACTTTTGGTTGAGACTTCAAAATCTACGTTCAATCTCGTTGCGTAGTCGGGTCATATATGACTTGAATTCGTTGCTTTCGCTTTATTTTAAGCTGCTCCCGGTGTCGAAGATTGGGAAGTTCAACGTCAACGATGATGAGGAAACCATTGCCTGCCGACCCGGCGATTATTCACGATATGAGCCCGCTTGTGGAGCTCAAAGTCATAGAGACCATACAAGATGGGAGGAATAAGAAGCCAGACGTATATCTTGCCGAGATCCGGGGCCGGCCACTACACAGGCAACATCTCACTTCCTCCGATCAGGCCCTTGGCAAGTGCATCCTGAAGACGGTACGTGGGATGGTTCTCTTCTTCATTCGTCCTTGCCATCGCAGGGACGGTCATTGACATATACGGATAGTTCCCCACGAACAAAACTGCCGAATGCTCCTTCTCTCGCGAGCTCGCGGCAAATTCAGCACTTGTTAGCTCTTCGACTGAGGAGTCCGCGCAGGAGGAACTCGAAGCCCTGGCCTTGGCCTTGAGCCAGCCGCCTGCTGGCAATTGGCCGCACTGCCTGGGCTGGCTTCAACTACCTGTCAATGCGATTAAGCTACCCGGAGTTTGGGTGGATTCCATGAGTGGATTTGCAAACCCCAACGAAAGACACTGCAAGGCTCTCCTTTTCGAATATATCCCTAACCTAGTGCCTCTCACGGTTGAGTTGCTAGATGAGAAGCTGGTAACTGATACCATGAACGTTTTGGAGGCTTTACATGAGCACAATATCCTCCACAGAGACCACATAAACCATGCTGTTTGGCCTGAGGTTAGCTTTGGGAATCTTTTTGTTCGGCAAGATGCACAGACGGGGCTCAAAGGTAACAGGACTGTTCTCCATTCATTAATCGGGACATTATCTAATTATCTTTATCATATAGTTCCCGTTATTCTGGACTTCAATTTCGCAACCGTGCTAGGAAACACAGCCAGAGATCAGGTTTTGAAGAAGGAGGAGTTTGAACGCCTCGAACATTATCTCACTAGAGGACTTTCTAGGTTGTTGGTTGTCGACAATGTTCCAAAGGAGGTGCAGCGGTTGCTCGTCTAAAGGAGTTGTGGTTTATGCACCGGAGAAGATATGGTTTTAGCTGCCTTACTTAAGCTTCTCCTCCCCTAACAACAGATGATTAGTTAGTATCAAACTTTTCGCTTTAAACGAAAGAGCCTAGTGAGTCTAGTAGTTATTTTCTAGTAAAGAGCCTTTTTCGGAGACAGCTTCTCTGTGTTCTTCAAACCTAGAAACAGGTTTGACCCTTTGTTGGGATGGTGTAGACATGGACCAGAAAAACAGAAAACAAAAAAGGAGGTCCGACACTTTTATCATCCAGTTCATGAGCTTTCGCGGTCTCAGAATGAGGATCCTGGCTTTTCCTCCCACCTTTAGAGGTGGCCGCAGTTGCCTCTCCTTGTCTTTTGCCTTTTACTTACACGACTTGATTGAACCTGCTTGTGCAGGTACAGCCTTCAATACGATCTACTTAACGTCCGTTGCACTCAGCCTTGTATGTCTGTTCATAGTCCCCATGCAAGAGCTAGACGAAAAAGGAAGGTGCATTCGTTCGGAGCTAACGGCGCCCCTTTCGTGCGTTCGTAGACCCAACAAGCCGCAAGAGATCGTGATTTCAGACCGCAAAGAACAGCTCAACCAACACATTGCTTACGCGATCAACCAGCCGTTCGGAGCTAGTAACCGAGTGGGCTGCAGAGCCTAGAACGCCCCTGGCGTGGAAGCACCGAAGTGTTTTGATCTGTATTAGGAAGGAGATCGAGTCGATCCGAGATATGTTCCTCAGTTCACCCACGCCCTTGTGTTAGCTAGTATAGGCATAAAGTGGTTTAAAAGTTGGCGGTCGGATTTGTTGTTTTCTTGCATACTGTCAGCTTGATCTGAACTCTCTCGTGACAAGCATTGGTTCCAGCAGGATTCTTAGGTGACACTCCTCTCGTTTACCCTTCTCGCAAGCAATATTTCTCCGAAGATGGCAATGGAAGGTCAGCTTCGCGGTAAAGGGTCCGCAAAGCAAGAGCAACATGAGCAATTTATTCACAACATCTTGCAGCGGAAATTCGGCAGAGAAGTAAACCCAGTCGAATCATCACGTCACGAGCCATGGCCCAATACTTACATTTATTAGGTCTTGAGTCTGCAATCCATGGTAAAGGCCAAAATGTTATCGTGTACCGAGTCACCATCGATTCAGCCTCCCTGGAAAGCTCGAAAACTTCCGAGCCGGCAAGTCAAGGCGCGATTGGAGTCAGCCCTCTGCCGCAAGAATCCGTACAGGTGGTGTTCCGTCTATCGCGGCCGGAGGCCATGTTAAACGAGAGCGCCCGCGTGCAGAATGAGATTGCCACAATGATACTAATGAGGGAAGCGCTGGCGGCCTTTAACCCTTCACTGGTCCCGGATGTCTATGGTTGGGCTCCTTTCGGAAATGATCTGGGCTGGAGCTTGATCCAGTATGTCCTGGGAGAGTTGTTAAGTGGCCACTTTCCTTCTTTGGATGATAACAAGAAGAGGGAGATTCTTGGCCAGATCTCCTCAATCTTGAAGAGCATCCGAGGATATCAGGTACCTAGCTCCATCAGAGGTTATGGAGGCTTGACCTCTCGGGCGGAGGCAAGATCATCAATGGCCCAAGTACGATTCCTGGAGGTGGCCCCAGCCCAACCCATTCCGCCCTCTATCAGGACTATCTTCAGACTCAACTCAAATCTGCAGACGAGAGCGAGGTCATTCGAGGATGGCGAAACACTTCGGTCCGGGAACTGATCGACAAGTTTGCAAAGGAAAAGTTCTTTTCGCTCTGGGACAGCTTTGCTCCTCGGCAGACCCTTGTGCACGGGGATTTTGGAGAGTCCGGTTTCATCACCACGCAGCCAAATATAACGGCAGGTAGCCCCTGGGCATTTGACTGATCGGCGTGTTTTCTCTGGAACTCCAGATACATGGAATATGCTCTTCGATCCCGAGACGAGCCGCATTACTGCACTCATAGACTACGATTTTGGACACATTGGCTCCCAGGCCGATGAGTATCTCTACTCTCTCTCGCAGCTGCATTTTCTCGTTGTCCCACCGTTCGAAGCGGACGAAAACATCGACTTCATGAGACGTCAACTATTGCAGGGCTGGAAACACGGCGAAGTAGCCGCGAGACCCAAATGCGACTCCGTGGACTGGAACCTTGCTGTTTTGATGGACGAACAGCTTGCCCGAGCAGGGGTCGAGCGTCCGTCGGACATCTCCGCCATGGACGAATTGTCTGCTAGATATTGGTTCATCCAAAGCATCAGCCCGCCCATTCTATCTGTCAAATCGTGGAGGGAGGCTGTAGGTTCTAAAAGGTAGAGAAGTTCCGGCAGAGGGAGCAAGCTGCTGTCGAACAGCATCTTGAGCGATGGGGCTACTGATGCGGAAGCATGTGGTTTCGATTTGGAAGCTATGGCTGCTGAACTTGAAGAAGTAGTTGATGCGGCCGTTCGCGAAGGCAACGAAGACATTAGATTTTATGAGCGCAATACAACACTTTACCTGGCGCAAACAGCATACAACCCTTCATTTCTACGCATCACAAAATTTGTTCACATCGCCAAAGTCGCAGTTCCTATGGCCCACGGTGTCGGTCAACGGCACCTTTGACCAACAGCGCCTTCAACCAACAGCACCAATCAGTATTGGTCGTACGATGTCAGTCGATATGGCCCCATCTTCTCTCGCAACGCCCTGCAGCCTACCCGCGGTCGGGAGCGGGCACGCCCTTCCGGACCCGAGGCGGCAAGCCTGCGGCCCCTCTCGGCTAGTGCCCGAGAGTGTCGGGCCCGACGTAGCCCTGTCTGGTCCTTGCTGATGCAGCTAGACGCGGAGACTTTCGGCTCCCAGGCGCATCTGATGCGATATTTTGCATCCCACCGTTGATATTGTTCAAGACCAGGCAGGTCACGGGCTCCGCCCCGGACTCCGGACTCCGGCCTGGCGCACTCCCTAGTGTCTGCTGCCAATTGTCTGGCACGAAGGAGCTCCCCGTCGCGGCTCGTGCCCACAGCCCCTTCAGCCCTACGGGTTCCCTTCCAGGCAACCGCCCTTGCTCGTCCTCGTCGAAGTTTACAAAATGTCGGTGCCCTCCGCGTCGAGCAGCACCTGTCTCATCTCACAGCTCAGTGACAGCTAAGCATGGCCTTCCGGAGCTACCTCAAGGGCTGGCCCGTTGCCAGGGTCCTCGGAGGCCTTGCGGTGGCCGGCTCGACTCTGGTGGTCCTCACCCGCAACATCCAGACCTCTTCTCACATGTCCTTGATGCCTAGCCAGCCCGCGGCCAAGACCGCTTTCGGGAGCGATGGCCCCAGCTTCCTCCGCCTGAGACTCCATAGCTCCGAGGATGTCAGTCCAACCACCAAGCGCCTCAGGTTCGAGCTTCCCTCCCCGGACGCCATCAGTGTTCTCACCTTACTCGAGGCATGCCGTCTTACTCGAAGCAATCAGCCGCCGTCCTCACCGCCGCCTGGCCAAAGGGGAGCTTCTTCCCGGTCGTGAGACCCTATACACCAGTTGGCCGTCTCGGTAAGCCTCAAGGACCCGTGTTGCAACACGTCAAAGACCCGAACTGACTGTCCCGTCTCTTAGATGAACGCGGCTTCCTGGAACTGACGGTTAAGCGGTACCAGGGTGGCAAGATGAGCACACACCTCCATTCTCTCGCACCGGGCGACACGCTCCTCTTTCCCAGCGTGATCCGGAGCTACCAGTGGACGCCCAACAAGCACGAACACGTAACCCTCATCGCAGGCGGTGCGGGCGTTACCCCCGTCTTCCAGCTCGTCCAAGGCATTCTCAACAACCCGCTTGACACGACAAAGATCAACCTCGTCTACGGCGTCAACAACGACTCCGAGATCCTCTTCAAGGACCAGTTCACCCAGTGGCAGCGCGAGTTCCCCGACAGGTTCAGCGCCAACTTTGTCGTCCGCCACCCGGACCCGGGATCCCCCCACAAGAAGGCCGAGATCAGTGCGGACCTGCTGGCACAGCTGGTGCCCCGGCCCGAGGGAGGTGACCCCTCCACAGCAAAGGTGTTTGTATGCGGTCCGCCGGCGATGGAGACGGCGCTCGTGGGTGGCGGGGTGGCGTTTGGCCTCGACGGTGGAGGAGGCGGGTTCCTGTAGCAGCTCGGGTATACCAGATGCCAGGTCTTTAAGTTCTGAATGGCGACCAGCTGTGGACGCAAGGCAAAGTTGTAGGAGAGGGTCTGGAACCTCGCTGTGACAACGATTTGGTGCTGGGCACTCACCGGCACGACTGGCTTCGTAGAATCGCAGACGGCCCTCGCCGCTCTCGAGGCCGGGTATGGCGTCCGTCTTTCGCTGCACATTAATATGTATGCTCCCCGCGTGTGACTTGCACGCAGGTTTGCTCGGAATACACAGCGCCATGAACCGACATCCAACGATAAAGTTGGCATTATCGTGATTCAGAGGGTTTGCTCTCACAGTCACCTTGTCGTCAGGCGCCGTCCAGCAAGGAACCAGACATGGTCCAGGCACCAATTGGAGCCGCAGCTCACTGGCGTCTCCAAACGGAGCCTAAAGCCCGGACGAGACGCCGCGGCTCCTCCCACAGTCTCCGGCGTCGCCGTGACGTTATGCTGCCGAGTTTGGCAACCAGACACAAGCCTAGTGCCGTCATTCGCCATCCTCGGTCGCGAAACGGGCTTAGGCCCTGATCTTCGGATTTTTGCGACGGCGATTTTTTCAGCATCGACGACGGTGACTGGCTCGCGAGGGGGACGTGAACGGACATTGTCGCGTGACAAGATCCCATCTTTGTCGTTGACCGTCATTTAGTTCTGCCGAGGGGATCGGAAGTTGAGAGACGATGCACATGTACAGGTACGAGTACTTCGCAGTCCGTACAGGCTCGGACTCTTGCAAATCCCCGTCCGGAACGGCCAACGGTGGCTCAGGCGACACTCCACCAGGATCCCCCTTTGACAGTGGTAAAGGAGCAAGCAGTTCATGGGCCCCGGGTGACCTAAAGGTACGGATTTCACGAGGCCAACGCGTTGCGACACCAAGTACTCCGTACAATATTGCGATTTGTCTTAGTAGGACTTCCATCATGGTGGGCTTTACTAGGAAGGTTGAGGTACCGATGAAAGCGCAAGGTTTCATTGGCGATAGCCCCTGTAAGTAACCTGCTTGCTCTTAAAAGGGATGGGCTGATTGCGTCACTGTACCGGTACTTGGGGCCCCGGGGCTGCAGCGCCACAGTCATGATTTTCCCTGGTGGTGCCAATCCGGGCACTTCGGTACAAGTACTAAACGGCTCCTCCTGGGACGTCAGAGATCATGACCAACTTCCTCTGCTTTTCTACCTTCGGCTCCCTTGCCCATACGTGTACCTTGATAGCGACCAATTCAATCGTTCCCATCTCGTTTGATCAACTGTCTGACATCTGACCGAACGACTAAACCTCGACGGCGGATTGCCTGGCCTCAACTCGACCATCGCCATGGTTGTCACGGAGGCTTCGGCGGCGTCCAAAATCGCCGCCTACCTGTCGCGCATGAGCCCGATCCCGGCCTTTCCAGAGTATACTGGCCCGTACAAGGTCGGAACCGTCGATGTCGAGATCCCGGTGACCGACCTCGACGCCCCCAGCGCCGCGCCCGAGGGCGCCGACGACATCCCAACCGTCCAGTTCCGCGTCTTCTACCCAGCAGTCCCCGAGTCCGACGAGAGGCGCATCACCTGGCTGCCGAACCCGCAAAGACACCATGTTTCTGCGTACACCAGGTTCATCGGCGTTGGGTCGACGTTGGCGGAGTTCCTGTCGTAGGTTTCCCCAGATGCGCCACCAAGTCCCACGGCTAACGGTTTGACACCAGCTTTCTTCCCCGACACCTAAACTACACCTCGATACCCGTCCACAAGAATGCCAAGATGATGCAAGCAGAGACGGGAAACAAGAGGTGGCCCACCATGATCTTCTCCCACGGGCTTGGTGGCGGTCGCAATTCGTACTCGTACGTTGCCGGCTCCCTGGCCTCGCACGGAGTTGTTGTCGTCTGTCCCGAGCATCGTGACGGAAGCGCCGTCGTTAGCTTTATCCGCCTCTCCAACGAAGCCGGTCGCTTCCTCTCTGCCAACGCGCGCCGAGTGGTTCCCTACTTGAAGATCTCCCATGAGGTCAACCCCGAAGTCTACGCCGCCCGGGAAGCCCAGATCCGAATTCGACTCTGGGAGATTGGCCTGATACATGAAGCGGTGCTGGCAATGGACGACGACCGGGGATTCACAAACTTGAACTCGTCGACGCCCAGCTTGCGGGAGTTTGCTGGGCAGCTCGATGTCCAGGAGCCCGGGCGCATCATCTTTGGAGGGCACAGCTTTGGCGCGACGACGACGGTTCAGCTCTTGAAGAGCACATACTACGCCGACGTCCCCGAGGTGGCTGCGATGGAGAAGCCTCTCTTTACGCCGGCCAAGGGCAGCAGCATTCGAAAGCAGGTGACGGAAAAGACGGTCACCATGCTCCTCGACATGTGGTGCATGCCCCTTCTAGCCCCAAACGCGACGCCGCTGTTCAATCTGCCACTTCCGGTTTATGCTGACATTGCGTCGGCACCGGGAGGCAGTGCACTCCTGGCCGTCGAGTCGGAGGGATTCTACAAATGGACTGAGCATCTCCATATCAAAGCGCGGCTGCTGTCCCCGGATCCCTCGGCCAAGGTTGTCACGCCACAGATGTACGAGCGCCCGAGTGGTATCAAGTTGTCCGAACCCCACTTCTTCTACGTGATCAACGCGGCACATCTGAGCCAGTCCGACTTTGGCATCCTGTTCCCCTGGTTGACCAAGAAGATCTTCGATGCCGAGCAACCCGAGCGCGCGCTGCGGCTCAATCTCCGGGCCCAGCTACAACTGCTCCGTGCCAACGGGATCCCCATAGCCCGGACCTACGCAGGCGACCTGGTCGACGGCGCGCATGTCGACAAGCTCGACAAGCCCAAAAAGGATGGCGGTGTGCCTTCGTCCACTGATGGTGTGGACGACGACAAGGCCATCTTCGACCGAAGTGGCAACGATTCTGTCAGTCACTGGAAGTGGATCGACATCATCGGCTTGGGAGAGGCCGGTGAAGCCGAAAAAGGGAAGACGGCGAGCGAGCAGGTCGAAGAAGGCGAGGAGAGGATGAAGGGTGAACTGGAGCCGAGCGAGCAGACTCCGCCGGCGGTTCGCACACTGAGCGCTGCTGCTGCCTGAGGGCAACCGCGGTTCGCCGACATCTGGACAGGGGGCCAGGGTCGAAGGAGCGGCGACGATGATACCCGGCCGAAGTAAGAGGCATGGCAATTGGTGTTGGGACTTTGTTTGGCGCGTACATGAATATCGGCATAGGAAACGGATAAGCTTTGGAGTTTTAGCGGGAGGCCATTTGCGTTGAAACACCTAAAAGCAGAATACGAGACAATGTTACGATACAGAGTACTTCGTACTCCCTCCATAGTCTGAGCCGCAATGCACGGGTGCAAGTCGACAGTGGATCATTGAAGAGGCTGAGCCGCCGACGTTGCATCCCCAAACAGGCTGCAATCACGTAGCTGGCGAAGCGAAGCGTACTCCCGTACACAGTGGAGCCTTTGCCTGCGCTGTGACCAGGGTGCTCTGTGCCTAATGGGGCTGAATCCATGCACCTTCATGGGTTGCTGAGCTTGTTGGCAACGGATTCAACCAGCGTTATGCCTCTAGCCCCTCCGCAGAGGTGCGAAGCCAGGATGTGAGCAGGCGGCGTAGCCACAAGAGCACAGGGAATGCGGCTCTGATTGGCGGTGCTTTGGATGAGCGATAAGTGTGGTGCTCGCGGTGTGAGTAACTCCCGTGAGATGTGGAGGCGGAGTGGCGATGCAGCCGCCTGGAGGACGCGTTCCCCGAGGTGAGCTGTACTACAGAGGCTCAATTCTTTTTAAAAGGGCAGCTCACGGCGCTTCGAAGACTCGTCTCTTCTTGACTGCATCCTTCTTCAACCGTTGCCTCCAGTGGCTCGCCGTCCTCACCGCACCTCTATCCTCTCTTTGCTGGCTTTAGTACCACGCCTTCTCTCACCACAGACGAAAGCACAGCTCCTGTTACCATGTCGGACAACATGGATCTGGCGCAAAGGAGCGACGACGAGTCTGCGTCGGTCGTCGTCGTCACGCCCGCAGAGCCTGCGCCGGAGGATGCAGAGGACGAGACCGCTGATAAGAGTAGGTCCCCTCAGGAACATGCCAGGCTGCGAGGCATTGGAGCTGACATCGCAAAAGGCGGCGATGAGGCCGAGGCGCCCAAGGAGAAGCAGGTCGTCGGCATTCTCCCGCAGAGCAAAGACTTGTACGCCAAGTACGACCAGCACAAGAACAGATCATGGACGGAAAACAAGCCAGACGACTTCGAGGAGGCTGCCGAGAACGAGGATACCGAGAAGTACGCTGTCATTGTTCGCAAGGGTAAGTCTTCCTCTCCGGTGCTGGCGCGACGGTAGCTGACGCAGGCGTGCCACAGAGAAGCCCAAGGACGCAGACTCTAGCCAGCCCCTCGTCATAAACAGCCTCATCATCCAGTCCCCCTACCTCAAGCGCGTGCTCGCCGACGTCCTCCACGGCTACCCGGGCATCCTCACCAACCTATCGCGGCTAAAGCTCACCGCGCCGTTCGAGTGCTTCGTCCACCGATGGGACCGCTTCGAGGCCGCGCGCAACGACCCATCGCTCGAGGACGCCGCCAAGGAGCACCTCGAGCTGCTGCACCGCATCATGCTGGAGGACCTCGGCGATGTCATCACGCTGCGCGGGGACTACCTGAAGAACAAGGCCGTGTCTTTCAACCACGCGTGGACGCTGTTCCCCCCTGGCTGCACCGTCTTTGGCCAGAAGAACGGCAAGCCGATTGCGGCCAAATTCAAGAGCGGCTCCTATGGCCAGAATATGTGCGGCGAGTTCTATTCGCTCGATTGCAGGATCGTGGACTGGGACGGAACCGCCATGGGATGGACTGACCTGGAGCTTCGGATCCCAAACTTCCCCGGCACGCTGCCGTTCTCGTCCCTGCCTTGCTATCCGCTGGACCACCACCCGCAGGCCGCTGCCATGACGGCCATGCTGCTGGAGCGCGGCAGGAAGTTTGAGAGTCTCGCCGGATACTGCTACCGTTCATACAAGGGCGTGGCGCTGTGGCACCCGGAGAACAAGACCCGCCGCGAGAACGTCCAGTCCCGCATCGTGGTCGACGGCGCAAACTGGGAGAAGGAAAACTACGACCACCAGGTCTACATCACGCCCTTTCACAAGGAGGGCGAGTCGCGCAGCCGGCGCGGAAGCTGCTGCAGCGGCGAAGAGGAGTCCTACGACTCCGACTCCGACAACGGCGCTGACGACGACGGCGCTGAGAGGGCGCCCTTGACCGAGGAACAGCTGCTGATGGCCACCCCCATGGTCCGCGGCTACGCCCTCCAGAACAAGCGGTGGATGGAGTTCTACATCGACGGCATCGGCGACGTGCAGTTCAACGAAGACGCCTTCGACTCCCTGGTCATGCCCGAGGAGAAGAAGGAGCTCATCCTGGCCTTTGCGCAGAGCCAGGCCAAGTACAAGAGCGCCTTCGACGACGTCATCTCGGGCAAGGGCAAGGGCATCATCATGTTGCTCTCGGGCGGGCCCGGCATCGGCAAGACGCTGACGGCCGAGTCGGTGGCCGAGGAGATGCGCGTGCCGCTGTACACGATGAGCGCGGGCGACCTCGGCAGCGAGGCGTACAGCGTCGAGACGAACCTCGGCAAGATCCTGGCCATGGTGGCCGACTGGAACGCCGTGCTGCTGCTCGACGAGTGCGACGTCTTCCTCGAGGAGCGCACGCCGCAGGACATGGAGCGCAACCGCATCGTCGCCATCTTCCTGCGCACGCTCGAGTACTACGAGGGCATCCTGTTCCTGACGACCAACCGCGTCAAGAACATGGACCCGGCCTTCCAGAGCCGCATCCACATCTCGCTCGAGTACCCGCCGCTCGACGCCGCCGCGCGCGCCGCCGTCTGGCGCTCGTTCCTGGCGCGCACCGTCAGCCTCGACGACCCGAGCGTCCGGGGCGACGCCGCGCACGACGTCTCCGATGAGGAGGTGCGCACGCTGAGCGCGCTGGACCTCAACGGCCGCGTCATCAAGAACGTGCTGCAGGCGGCGAACTTGCTGGCGTGCCATCGCAGGGAGAGGCTGGCGTATAGGCACCTGAGGACGGTGTTGCAGATCGGGGGGCATTCGCTCTGAGATGGGGAGTTTGATACGACACTGATGAGCCATGCAATGACTTGAACCCAAGAATAGTGGTTAGAAACGGGAAGCACATGAGAAGAATATACCCTATGTCCTCGAACTGGCTGCCGCTCGTGTCTATCAATGTGAATGTTCCCCCTCATAGAATGACAGCGTCAAGCTATAGACAACACCGTATTAGCCGATATGCCATATCGAATAGCCAAGTACTAGCATCAAGAACCTTCATGAAAGACTAAGGGCACCGCGCTCCTGGCCAACGTGCTTCACTGGACCTTTCACCTGATGTAGTGGCCCTGAATGGCCTAGGGGGCAGTCACGGAGGCTGGTTTGGATTTGTACTCGTCTCGTTCCCGTCGGTTGATACTGCTGCTCTTATTCTGGTGTTGTGGACTCTGATCATCGGACAAATACGATTTATTGGGCAAAGCTAGGCTATTGTCCTTGCCTTTGGCTGTGGTGGTTAAGGCGCACGATAGTTGTTCGTGGCCCACAGCAGACATCCATAGCTTGAAGCCGGAATATCTCCTTGATCAAGGAGTGTATAAAGTTCCTACCGAAACTCAGTCACACCAACTCTCGAAGCTCCTCCGGTTGCCGCATCCCGTCTTCATGCTTGACTTACACAACTACCCCAGACCCAAATCCGAACCCAACAACAGATCAATGCAGTATACTACAGGCATTCTACTTTCCTCGCATCAGTTCACGCTTATGGCATGCTTCCCGATGACAATTACACCCTCCCTTCACGCCTCTCGCCAAGAACCCCTGCTGTTTCCCACCAAACGCCTCCGGCACCGTCGACTGCGACGCGAACCGTTTCCAGCCCCAATATCCCAACCCGGCCTTCTCAAACGACTGCTTCAGATCATCTTCTTTGAACCCCATGCGGCTAACAGTATGCTTCACCGGCGTGTCCGTCAACGGCGGAGTCTGGCATCCGCTTTCCGATGCATCCATCCAATCCACAATCACCAGGACGCCGCCATCAGCCAGCCGGTCAGCCAGCTTGCGAATCATTTCGTCCGTGTCCTCGACGTGGTGCAGCGCCAGGCTCATCACCGCTAAGTCAAAGTCGCGAAACTCCGGAGATGTGAGCTCAGGGGCCGGGGTCGTCTTTGCGTCTAGGAGGTCTCCGTGGATGGCATGCATGTGCTCGCGGGAGTTCCCGGCTTCCTCGGCGAGAAGGTTATACTGGCTTACCATGCCTGATGAGATGTCTATGCCACGGATGGTCGGGACGAGCGACGAAAGGGCCTGAGCCGGCGTCAGCGATGAAGGGACGATTGAACACTGTGGATTCCCACCCTGGAGACGACGCCATTGCCACACGCGTAGTCAAGCATCTTGACTCCCTTGCCAGGCTGGATCCCCCTGACCCCCATCCATCCAAAGTTGCTTTGGAGCTCGTTTGACACTTGGTCACAGAGCTGAGCAATCCACGGCGTGGCAAATGCCGTCTCAGCCACCTCGCTTTAAAATGTCAGAACGCACTCCTCAACTTGGCGGCCGGGATCCTTACTCAAAATGCTCTTTATTTCTCTCACCCAGGTTCTTGTTGCCCTCCGCGGAGCATTGATGGTGATGCGCCATGACTTGGAACGGGCCTTTGGGGCAGGTGTCTCGTAGCGCAGTGGCAGATGAGAGAAGATGTATGTAGAGGATTGGATATCCCCAGAATTTCATAAATGAGGCTTTAATCCGAGCAAAGTTCGTTGTATTGGGGTTTTGTCGCCAGTTCTGGGGCAAGCGTTGGCATATATAGGGTCGACCCAAAGTCACCGGAATGTCGCCGACTCTCAACCACGGAGCCTTCTCGGGGCGAGCACGTTTTTAATGGCTAGATCAAGCTAGCTGTCAGCTGCTAGAAAGTTATTTATTGCCCAAAGATTCGTTGAGCAACGTTCTCGTCTCATTGTGCGTTGTCCGGGGACGGATTTCCGGGTGTCCTTGCCACTGTAGCATCCTCGCGGATCAGAGCCCAGTGGGCCATTGGCACCTGCTCTACTCTCATTATGTCACGTTATATCTCATCCATCATTATCATTGACATATTGTACACGACAGGGACAGCGTCATCTCGAGCCACCGAGGAGCATGTCCCTGCACACGCTTAGTCGTTCCCGTGCCTCCACCAGCAACTCCGTATCGGCCTCCTCCAGAATCCCCTCCATCACGTCCAGCAACTCGGGCAGGCCCTCGTGAAGCATAGCCGCCGACTTCTCATCCAGCTCCGGCAGCATGGCTACCGCCGAGAGGTACTCTGCCATGCGCGAATACGTGCTGTGCCCCATCTGCGAGGCTCGCAGCGGGAACCCCTTACCAGGCGGCCGGCCAACGGCCTGGACAAACGCCCAGATGGACAGGACCGCGTAGTACATGATCCACGGCCGTTGAGGGTCCGTCTCGTTGCGAATCGAGTACTGCACCGGATGAGAGTCGGGTGTGTGGGGGCTGTTGCGCCGTCTTGGGTGGGGGTCCACGAGGACGCGGCAGAGTAGCTTGAACGCATGGAGAATAGCATGGCGTGTCGATGCCTGCTTTGCCCAGGAGCACATGCGCTTGACAGCATTCGTATAGTCCCTAGCCGATACCTTGCGCCCGAGAAGCCGCTTCGCACCCGCATACACTTGGCAATCGACAATGTCGGCATGTAGGCTGATGTGCGCCAGATGGAAGAGCAGCGATGCGCTGTTGATCGGTCCGTTGGGAACAGGCCGGTGGCCGGGCGCATCCGAGATGGAATCAGACATGGCAAGGTCGAAGCTCTCCTTCCAGTTGCCGAATGCCTTGAGCAGCATCTTCCGCCAGTTGTCCTGCGTCTCCGTCGAGGGTGTCCGCAGATCCAGCCACTTTAGGTGCGTCTCCTTGTGGCCCAGATGCCATCCCACGCTCAGCAGGCCTGATATTATGATCATGCGACCGAAAGAGTGAGTCTTGACCTCCTTGCCATGCAAGGCGCTCTTGAGCCCGTCCAGAAACGAAACCTGCTTCACGCCGTACATGCGGAAGTTGGCATCCAGCTGGCGAACCACATCCGGGCTGTTGGCTGTCCAGAGGTTGTCGTCGCAGGGCAGCGGTAGCCGGATCTCATGCGCGGCCATGTCCGCAGCGTGGCCAAACATTGCGGCGTGTATAATGTCGAGCATGAAGGCGGCAAAGACAACGCGGTGCATCGACTCCGTCTCCGCCCATCTGACCCACCACGTCCGTGAATCCAGCGCCACGCCGGACTCGCTTCGGTCGGCACCGAAGTTCTCTGACTCTGGCGGGGACTCACTCCCGGTTCTCCCTATTAGAGGACTTCCGCGTCGAAGCAAGGTCAAAAACGCGGAGTGATATATATGGGCTCTTTCGTGCATTCGTCTCGAAGAGAAGAGCTTTTCGTAGAATTCCAGAAGCAGCAGCGCTTGTGCAACCCACAAGCCGATGGGCGGCGCCGAGTCGTCCGAGGTCAGGACTTCCCACCGTACGCTGGCGACGATCACGTCGGCAAAGGCACTGTATTCTGACAGCTGGCCGGTAGTGTCCCTGCTGCGTAGGGACGCCGCGCCAAGGGCTATCATGACGAGGAGGAGGAAGATGGGGCATCGGTTCGCGGAAAAGGTGTGCTGGTGGATGACGGGAAGGCGAGGCGACACGTTTTCCCAGAATTCCTTGAGGCAATCCCGCATCATCTCGACATTGAGTGCTGGCAGGTCGCCGCCGCTTTCTTGGACAAGGTTGGGCATCAGGTTTTCGTATCTGGGCTGCTTCTTGCGGAATATTTGGAACCAGTAGAGCAAGTCCTGCCGCCGGGACTCTGCGATCCAGTCATCGGACGCGTCTGAATGGCGCGTCGCCTGCTCCATCGGGGAGAGGCTGTTGAGGGATTCGTAATCGTAGTGTATGTTGTTGTTGAACGTCGACTCCAAGCCGCCTTCGAGGAAGGGGAGGCTCGCGACGCTCAGGTCGTTGTACGTCGTTTGAGGGTCAAACAGCCAGGCGGCAAAGTTGCCCTGCGCCAACTGGTCATCCGCAGCATACGCGACGTTTGCGAACGCTACCATGGCGGACGGCTCCGGCATGGCTGGCGTATCACCGCCATAGAAGCTCTGCCTATGTGACATCATGTTCCCCGATCCTCGGCCGTCGATTGGCGGCGTCCACGTAGCTCCATGGCTTATTCTGTTTGGAAGATGATGGTGCAGAGGCGCTGGGGTTGAAGCCGTGTTCGAATCGGGAGTCAGGAGGATGGCAGCATCGTGAGGACCGGCAGATGGTGGGTGATGGCTAAAGGAGGACCGCGAACGGCCAGTATGAAGAGGCTCCGTCGTCGGTGATGTCGTACGTTCCCCTAGGGCGTCGAAACTCGGGATACGGTTGCGTGGGGTATACGACGACGTATGGCGCTTCTTATGCCGAGCCAACAAGTCGAGACGGACGAACTTTTGGTCGCAGTCGCCAACGTCGCATCGAAAAATCTCCTTGGGGTTGTCTGCGAGTCCCAGACAAGTCAGTCACAGAAGCAAACACGGGACGGAACGGGGGCAAACTCACGGTTCAGCTGGTGCCGCTGCAGGTGCTCGGCCCTCGAGTAGATCTTGTCACAGCCCGGGTGCTCGCATGGGAAACGACGGGGCGCACCTTTGCGACTCGCCCTCTTGTATCCCGCGCCGCCGGAGCCGAGGCCGTTGGGAGGATGCTGCGGCGACGCCATTCACGCATATCACGCATATCCATGCGAATTATGCTATGAACAGCATCGATGGGGGCGCGAAATCCGGCGCTCGTGCCTGCAAGACAGAGGACAGGCAGCTTGATGCAGGACAATGAGACACGGGCGGCTTGACTGGCAGAGGAGGAGGAATGAAATGGCATGGGTTCGCCGTTTCGCGGGGGAACCGTATTCCCACGTTTCTGGGATTCTGGGGTGACCCCCACTCAATGTGCGGGTGGGGAAGGGGTTGCGTGGGGGCGGCTGCCACGATTGAGATAAAGCAATAAAACATATCATGCTGGCGCCATCTCCGCCTTGATGAATACCTATCCGTTGGCAGGAGTGCCATGAAAGATGCGACTCGAGACACCTTACTCGGCATACAGCATGTCCATTACGCTCATTGTGCTATCAGCTCTATCCCTGGTGGTATATAGCCGAGAAAGACCGCCATTCTGCATGGCGCCTGGTAAAGACATATGGCATCAAGCCGTGGATTTCTTCAGAATGCCCGACGGCCGGTTATGATGCAGTTCTTGCCTCCGGTCCGCTCAAATTGAGTCCGCTTGACGACGTCTAAGACGAGCCTTTCCATCGCTCGACGCCCTCCCAATCGCTGATGTAACGTACCCTCTCCCCAGCAATTCACGCTCGTCGCTGGAGGCCTTACGCACTACTGTGCGCCAAGAGCGATAAGAACTCGTCTGATATCCACTGCGCTCATGCGTTCGCGTGTGAAGCTCCCGATGCTTCGTCCTTTGCCTCCTCACCGTCGACCAGCTCGATTGACTCCGCCGCATTATTCAAGCCACTTTCTTGGTTATCGCTCTCCATTCCGCCGGAGAACGACAAGAAGTACTGTGCCACTTCGGGTTTGTCGTTGGAAAATGCCAGGTCCAAGGGGACGTAGTTGGCCTCGTTGGCCAGGGCCGGTGAGGCGCCGTGCTCCAGGAGCAGCTTCACCGTATCAAGGTGTCCGCCAAGTGCAGCCCAGTGAAGGCCAGTGTTTCCGTGTTCGTTGGGCTCATCGATAAAGGCCTGCTTCTCCTCCTTTGGTCGCCCCTCGAAGCTGTCCAGGATTTTGCGTACCGTCTCTTGAGCGCCGGTCAGTCATGTGCTGTAAGGAACAGGCTCGGAGGCAATGCCGAGGGTGGGTTGTATCCTTGAAACATGAATAAATGACAAACATCGACTTCAACATACCTAAATGCCCATTGCCCGTCGCCATGTGCAAGGTCGTCGACTTGGCCCCGTCCCTGGCCGCCAGCAGAATCTGGGCTGGTGGCGCCTTTTCCCGCTCCGCCAGAGCGGCAAGGGTCTCGTTCAAGTCCGCATCTTCTCCGGTACGAGCAAAGTAAATGAGATCGTCAATCTCGTCTTCTGTCAGGTGAGGTGCCATGGCGTTCAATGATGCTGGCTCATCACTAGATCCGCGAGTAACAAAATTTTATGAGCCTCACTGAGTGAGGGGACTGTGTGGTTTTGCTGCCCCGCACTTTTCGCACAGTAGCACCACGTCAGGGTCTAGGGTAGGCACTACGGGGAGAGGCCTCATTCAACATCTTTGTCCATGTAAATTTACAAAATACAGGGTGTTTCGTCCAGTGCATCAAGACAGCATGGTGGCTATATTTCTGTCCAACCATTCGGTAATATTCCCAGCGTCATCAAGCCACTGAATTTCTGCTTTGACCCCCATCATTAGCATAACTTGTAACTCCCGTCTGAGCCGAACCATTTCAACATCGTCTGAGTAACGCGTCGAGGCTCTCTCCAAAACTCCTTTCACCGCTTTGCGGTCCCTCAAGGTTAATTGGCAGACAGGATCCCGGCAGGTCGTCGACGCGATCGAGGCTCTCGAGCCAGTGCTGGACTGGCTGCCATTTGAGAACCTTTCAAGCGATGGTGGAGAATTCTGCAAGGTCGTGTTAAGGTCATGAACATGCCTTGCCCGAATTCCCAGCCAGCGCACACTGGGGTTATAAGCTGTAGACTCGTGGGCTAGGGCACCCGACCCAAACCGATAACAACGAAAGATATTTAGGCCGTCAGGGTCGAAATCCGTCAAGACGAAGATCGGCATCTCTGAGTGCTGCTTGTGGATGAGGTGTAAGAAGGACCTCGTAGTCAAGTCCGGATAACCTTTTGCCTTCCGAGTATTAGTCAGATGACCGAAGGCATGTTATGGATGACCAGGAGAGTTACCGTGATAATTAAGCCGGGGCCAACCGTGGACGTTCGACAAAAATGCGACGAGGACAAGGCGCGAAATATGGCCTGGAGGAGTTCAGTATGGCCGGCTGCGAGGGGGTCGTGAAGCCAACGCACATCCTTCTCAACAACCAAGATCCATCTGATGGAAGAACAGTCCGTAGAGGAGATCGATCGTGCCACCGGTATCGATGTACCCTTGCTAGATTAGATATGCATATTCTCAGCGTAGATAGACAAAACAAACCGTGTCTCCCAGAGATGCATCGATTGGTGTGCCGTCGTGTAGATGAATGGTAAGAGACCCGTGGACAAGGCCCTTTGCTGATGCAACCTGAAAGGATTAGAATCACTGCCGAATGTGAGTGCTTCGACTTACAATGTTCAAGTCGTCTCGATTTACCCCGAGCGTCAGGGCCAGGTCATCGACAAGCTCGTCAACGACTCTCTGCTTTTCAAACAAGTCCTGGTGCTGGTAAAAGATGCTGCTAATGGAATGCCATCGCATCAGAATCGGGTCGGGTCTCTGGCGAGTTGCAGGATACACACCGTTTTGTGAGAATGGTTCCGGAGACCAGAGCATCGTGGGAGAGCTGGAGGATGAGGAGTATGCGAGCTGGACGATGTGAGAGACTGCGCAGTGACTTGTCCCGCGAGCCTGCATGGATTCGTACCAAACTTTTGGCCCTCGGACAGACTCCTGCCAGGAAAACGGACATTCTGCTGCCGGCTCTGGCCGCGACCACTGTGCAGACTTCTGCATGATATCCACCAGATGCTAGTCTCTTGGCCTTGGGACAAACGATCGAGGATCGACTCCAGTATGCTTTCCATGCAGGTGATCACAGCTCCAGTGGCTGTGCTGGGTGACGCTGGCCGGCCGTCGCACCCATCCCGCTCACTGTGTAGGCGGTGCGTATTATCTGCAGGAGCAACAGACTGCGGCCTGCTGTCGTCCATGATGGCGGGGCTTGTCCGATGCAGTACGAAAACTGCGTGCTGTGTGGAAGTCGATCATCCGAAACTTCTCCTTCAAAATTGGATCAAGCCAAGATTAAATCTCAATCTCAATGGCAGTAGAGATAGGTGGACTACACATTTGCAGGCACTGGCCGAGGGTCGAGTTGCTCTTGCCGTTGTTGAAGCTTGGGAGCTAGCAGGTGCCTGGAAAACAAGGGTCCTGTCGTCCCGTCACCCTGAACCCACTGAACCCACCAACGAGAAGGCGGAGTCTGTAAACCTCCCGACCCTCCGAGCCGCTGAACCCCAGTTCGACGTAGCTACCCCCTTGCCCCCAAGCGAAGCTTCCCCTGCACCTCTACTTCGCTCAATTGATCACCTTCATTACCTTTCGACTCTGCACCTAAGCCAGTCCATCCATTGTCGTCGAACAGCATGGCTAGTGCAACCGGCCGCGACACGGGCGCAGCCAGGTCGCGCAAGCGGGCCAGCGACGCGGAGCTCGGATTCCCCAAGAGGCCCAGAATCGAGGCCAAGACGGATCGCACACGATGGAGAATGAAGGACGACGACAGTCGCCACACGTGGCACTATTTGACAGACGATGAAGCTGTCAAGGATTGGCCGCAGAGCTATGCCGAAAAGTACTACATGAATCTGCCTTTGGTAAGAGACGTGGCCAGACACCTCCCCTGCCAGGACCCTGAAGCTTACCCTCTGTGCCGCAACTAGGATCTCCCTGCTCTCCCGCATGCCGAAACCCCGTTGGACGCGGCGAAAAACGGCCTCTCGTTCTTTGAGAAGCTCCAATTGCCGTCGGGCCATTGGGGATGCGAATACGGCGGACCCATGTTCCTGCTCCCAGGAATCGTCATCGCCTGGTACGTGACCAAGACGCCGATCCCGTCTGCCTACGCGACCGAAATCAAGAACTATCTGGCTGCGAGGGCGCACCCTGAAGACGGTGGCTGGGGCCTTCACATTGAGGGTGGCAGCACGGTCTTTGGCACAAGCCTCAACTACACCGTGCTCCGGCTCATCGGCGTCGACCCCGAAGACCCAATGATGGTGAAGGCTCGGGGGACACTGCACAAGCTCGGAGGAGCTGTTAATTCTCCTCACTGGGCCAAGTTCTGGCTCGCAGTTCTCGGCGTGATGGACTGGGACATTGTGAACCCCGTGCCACCGGAGATCTGGTTGTTGCCCGATTGGGTGCCCATCGCGCCTTGGCGGTGGTGGATTCACATCCGACAGGTGTTCCTGCCGATGGGTTACCTGTATTCCAAGAGATGGAGCTGCGAGGAGACAGACATCATCCGCGGGCTCAGGGAGGAGCTGTTCGTCCAACCTTACGCCGAAATCAACTGGGCAGGTCACCGAAACAGCATCGCGGCAGTCGACAATTACCACCCCAAGTCATGGCTCCTGAACAGCATCAACTGGTTCTTGGTCAACATCTGGAACGCTTATCTGAGGCCAAATTTCATCAAGGAAAAGGCCGAGGCGTGGGTCAGCAAGCTGGTAGACATGGAGGACGTAAACACCGACTACGCCGCCCTGGCACCTGTCAATGCGCCGATGAATACCCTTGTATGCTACGTCCGAGATGGGCCAGACGCTTTCAGTGTCAGGAGACACATTGAGCGGATGGAAGAGTTTCTGTGGATGAAAGACGAGGGCATGCTCTGCAACGGCACAAACGGCGTCCAGTGCTGGGATACGGCCTTTTTGATCCAAGCAGTCTTTGAGTCGGGACTCCAGGACGATGAGAAATGGCGGCTAATGCTAATGCGGGCGCTCAACTACCTGGAGCGTCAGCAAATCCGGGACAACTGCGAGGACCAAGAAAAGTGCTACCGCCAGCCTCGAAAGGGCGGATGGCCATTCAGCAACCGCGATCAAGGGTACGGAGTGAGCGACTGCATCTCCGAGGCATTGAAGGCCATCATTCTGCTCCAAAAAGTTGGAGGATTTCCCGATGTGATCGAAGACCGGCGCATCTTCGACGCGGTAGATACGCTGCTGCTGTATCAAAACGACAACGGTGCGCTGTCGTCGTACGAGGCCCGGAGAGGCGGAGAGTACATGGAGATGCTCAATGCAGCTGAGGTATTTGGGCGCATCATGATCGAATACGACTACCCCGAATGCACGACAGCTTGCGTGACTGCCTTGTCCTTGTTCAATAAGCACTGGCCAGATTATCGTACCGGGGAGATCAAACTCTTCGTCAAGAGAGCCACCAACTGGATCAAGTCGAATCAGCGGCCAGATGGCAGTTGGTATGGCAGCTGGGGCATCTGCTTCACCTATGCGACTATGTTTGCCTTGGAGAGCATGGCGAGCATTGGCGAGACTTATTCGAACAGCAAGATCTCGAAGGCAGGATGCGACTTTCTCATCTCCAAACAGCGCGAGGACGGCGGTTGGTCGGAGAGCTACAAGGTAAGTCCACGTCACTCCTGTGGACAGCGTCGGTGTTCTAACATTGGTCGCCAGGCTTGCGAAACGATGGAGTATCACGAGCATCCTACGGGGTCGCTCGTGGTCCAAACAGCGTGGGCCTTGATCGGCCTGATCGAAGCCGACTACCCGGACATCGAGCCCCTGAAGAAGGGTATCAAGCTGATCATGGGCCGGCAGCAGGCCAATGGCGAGTGGCTGCAGGAGGCCATTGAGGGCGTGTTCAACAAGTCGTGCATGATTTCTTATCCAAACTACAAGTTTACCTTTACGCTGAAGGCCCTGGGCTTGTTTGCGCAAAAGTATCCCGACGCCAAGGTGGACGCCTAGATGCTGTGTATGGGGAGCATGCACTTGGCAGATGCAAAGGCCTCGTAATAATAGATACACCCAACAATTCGGCAACTTGCCTGTGAAACTGCCTGTGCAAAATGGCATGCGTGACACGGTTTGATCAGTTGTGCGCTGGGATGTTGGAGCAAACGACTACTGTTGCCCGGCCCCACTAGAGCTTTCCAGAACTGACGCACGCAGGCACCCAAGCTTCCCGTGACCTCCTAACTGTACACCTCAACTCGGCCTCCTCGTTTGCACGACCTGGCCAAAACATCAGACATAACCCTCTTCACCAACTCTGCCACATCCATATCACACCTATCATAGACCTCTTGCGTCGTCTCACAAAAGCACGCAATGTCGCACATCACCATCGCCCAGCAGGGCCTCGAGGCCGTCAAGGCCAAGAAGTGGTCGGAGGCGGTCACCTTGCTCTCTACGGCGATAAAGGCGTCGGCGAACCCGGTATGGATCCTCGCACGCTCTAAGGCGCTCATACACGTGGGAAACCTCGAGTCGGCGCTCGACGACGCGAGTCTGGCGTGGGAACAAGCGCATGCCCGCAACCAGCGGGCCCTCATGACGGACGCGCACTATCGCCGCGCGGTGGCGTACTACCGCATGGGCAAGCTGGCCGACGCGGACTGCTGCTGCGTGTACGCGATGAGGCTGATTAAGGGGGCGCCCGCGGTGGAGAAGGAGGATCCCAAGGCGCAGTTGACGGACGAGGATGGGCGCTGGACGGCGACGCTGGAGGGCGCCATGCTGGAGGCGAAGAACGATGACTTCAACAAGATGGGCGGTGCCGCGGGCCTGGAGTCGGCTCACGAGGCGCAAAAACCAGCGGCGCAGGTGTCGGAGTGGCGGCTGGCGAGCACGCTGCGGATGCAGGTTCTGCGTGCCATGGCGGCCCTGCCAGAGGATGACCCGGCTCGAAAGGTCACGGCGAGCCAGGTGCCGGAGAGAACGTTCCTCGCGAGCATCAAGCATGGGGACGGCAAGCCAGCGGCGACGCGGCCGGCTCCCCAGCAAACCCCACCGCTCCGCCTGCAGGACTTCCAGAACAACACCACCGTCTACCTGTCCATCTTCTCCAAGGGGGTCGACAAGGAGAAGCTCAAGGTCGAGTTCCTCCCGTCCGCTGTGCATCTGGACCGCGTCGTGTACCCGAACGGCGAACAGAAGGAGTTCCGCCTGGAGCTCTGGGGCCCGATTGATCCCGCGGCGTCAAAGTATGAGGTGACGCCCAACAAGGTCGAGCTCACGCTGGTGAAGAAGATGCCGGGCAAGTGGCCGCTCGTCCAGAGGAAGGCGGAGGGCACTAGCAAGGAGAACGTGCCGCAGCCGTAAGTCGCACTGAGATGGACCTGGGGAAGTCATCCCGCTTACAGAAGTCGCAGAATCCCTAGTGAGGCCAAGAAGCCCAGCAGCAACGCAGCCACCACGGAGTCGTCGTCCAAAGCAACCGAGGACACTCCGTCCTCCAAGCCCAACGCTCCGGATGTGCCCAAGGCCAGCGCTCCCGAGCCGCCCAAGCCCACCGGCTCCGGCCCCGCCTACCCGTCGTCCTCCCGTACCGGCCCCAAGGACTGGGACAAGATCGGCGCCGACGAGGGCGACGACGAGGACGAGGGCGACGTCAACCTCTTCTTCAAGAAGCTCTACAAGGGCGCCACGCCCGAGCAGCAGCGCGCCATGATGAAGAGCTTCACCGAGAGCAACGGCACGTCGCTGAGCACCGACTGGGAGGACGTCAAGGGCCGCACGGTGGAGACGAAGCCGCCCGAGGGCGTCGAGGAGAAGAAATGGGAGTAGGGGGCGATGCGAACGGTCCTCGTGAGCCATTTCAGTGGTAGCGGGACGATCATGGTGTGAAGGGCGGGGAAAAGACTATGAATTTATGTCGTCTGTATTCGGCCACCGAGACTGCAGCCGTCTCCCAGTAATGCATTCTATGCTAGATGCGTCTCCTCTACATGCTCCCTGCTTGCGATGCATTCATTCGTAACGTAACATCCACGCCCCGTCTACTCGGGCACGTTGGGGTCCAACCTCCTCACCCTCTCCAGCACATCCCGATGCCACGGCGACTCGCGCAGCTCCCTCTGGGCCCCCTCGGGCGTCCACGGCGTGCTGCCGCGGTACGCCTCGGCCTGCCCCGCGGGGATGTGCGCGGCGCGGCTCAGGAAGTCCTCGCCGGCGATGTACGCGCCGCGCAGCCAGCGCGCGCCCCCGGCGCCGGCGTCGAAGGCGGTGCGGCCGTGCATGGTGCGCAGGTTGTCGAAGAGGACGCACTCGCCGGGCTCCATCTTGCGGCTGTGGACGGCGTCGTCGGCGTTGATGAGCCCCTCGAAGACGCGCGCGGCGTCGATCCAGGCGCGGATGTCCTTGGCGGCGCTGAGGTAGCGGCCCTGGAAGGGCGGGCTCCAGTGCACGCCGGCGAAGCCGCCCTCGTTGTGGTCGACGACGTAGCGCGACGCGAAGTAGTGGAAGCCGTTCTTGTCGTACTGGTAGGGCACGAAGTGGTCGGCCAGCGGGGCCATCTTGCGGCTCGCGGCGACAAACGGCCACAGCAGGCGGCCGACGCGCTCGCCGTCGCTGAAGAGCGACTCGCCGCCGGCGCACGAGTTGTCCATGCAGTGCAGCACCTGGATCATGGGCGGCGGCTCGAGGTACATGAGGTCCTGGTGCAGGCCGAGGTAGCCGCTCGTGTAGGCCACGTTCTCGGCGTCGGGCTTGGCGCGCACGTCAAAGGTGCGGCCGTAGAAGGTCTCGCGGATGTTGGCGATGCGCGTGGTGATGTTGACGACGGCGGCCTCGTCGCGCGGCACGCCGCGCAGGTACACGATGCCCAGGCGGCAGATGTCGATGACGGCGTCCCAGAAGGCCTCGCCACCCTTCATGAACTCGCCGTAGTCGATGCGGCGGACGTGCGCGTCGAGCGTCGCGCGGTCCCAGTACTGCACGCCCGTTCGGCGCAGGACGGCGCGCTTGCGCGGCAGGGCCATGTGCTCCATGCGGCGGCGCTTGAGGGCCATCTCGACCGACGCCCAGGGCAGCAGCGTCTCGTGGCCACCGTCCTGGCGCGCGAATCGCGGGATGTCGTTGGAGAAGGTGATAGCGAGCCCGTCGGCGCCCGCGCGCACGTCGGCGATGCCGATGTCGGTGGGGATCTCGATGGAGGCGAACGTCTTGTTGCCGGAGCCCGGGTCGCGGCACCGCGCGCACGCGCAGCTGTCGCGCAGCGTCGTCGGCTTGAGCGCGCGGCGCCCGCGCGCGGCGCTGTCCTGCACGAAGAGGAACTCGTCGGTCCAGGCGACGGTGACGGGCCCGCCGGGCGAGCTCTCGAGGTCGTAGACGAGCCGCGGCGCGCCCTCGGGGATCTCGTGCTTGGGCCAGTAGCGCTCCGCCGACGTGGTGGCCGTCTTGGACAGCACGCGGCCATTGCTGCTGCTGCCGCTGCTCCTCCCCCTCCCCTGGGCGTTGCGCGAGTTGTTATGTAGACGTCGGCATGGCGGCGCGATGGCACGAGGAGCTGCTGCTGCTGCTGCTGCTTGCGCGAGCACCCGCGGGGCGGCGCAGGCTCTGCGGGCAACGATCCGGGCCGGCGACAGCATGACGACGGGGCCTTGCGAGAGATCAACAGTCCCTCATGTCGCAGCTGCAGAGAAGAGAGGAGTCGCCGGGGGGGAGGCGGCGAGCGGGAGGGGAGGCGGGATGGATATTATATGGAGGCTGCATTTGGAGCTGAGGTTGGCTTCGGCTGCAGGTTCGGCACCTCGGCCGCTACCGTTGCCCGCACGTTGCCCGACCCGCTACCGCGCCTCCTTCCATCCGAGCCGGGAGCTTGAGCTTGTGACGGGAGGCTGTATATACGACCGCTGTGCTTACCTACAGGGGCTGGTACTTTCAAATTCTTATTTTTTTATACAATTTCCTTTCCCTTCTCACTAGAAAACTCTGCTGCAAGCTCAGTCTCGGCATCACGAGCATCTCATCAGAGCCCATCGTCAACACAACCATGACAACGTCCCGTGCAAGCTTCCTCTGTCGGGCATCTCCACGACCTTGCCCCTCCCCCGCGTCCTCACGTCGTCGCAAACCGCAGCCGCATCAGCACATGTATGCATGGCCAGCTTCCAATACAACGGCTGCGCATGGGCTGCTTGCTGCAGTGTGACCCATCAGGTTTCTGCGGTGCTCCCTCGTCAGCATCCGACTACAGCCGCCGTCTCCCGCCGTCAGGTGACGCGTCAATCAGGCCATCGCCATGAGCAGTGCCGCCAATTGGCTGCTTCAACATGATGCAAGTCATATCGGTCGGGTCGACCTCTTCATTATGGCGCAATATGGTGCTACATGATTTTGTACAGACTAACAAGGAGGCGCCATCTCCTCATCGGTTGCGGTTGCTCGACCAGCGCTTGACCATCACCTCTCTGACCTTGTACAACTTCAACACGTCCGTAAATCCCACTTCCAGCGCCTCCTCGAATTGCGGGGGAGGCGGTACGTCCACGTACACCAGCACCAGGCTCTTGGTGACGTGCGACAATACTCGTACAATGCTATGAAGCCAGGACCATGACTTTTGTGGCACCTGCTTGCCCGACGCCTTCCACCAGGCGTCGGAATATGACGGGATGACAATCAGCCCAAACTCGGCATGATCAAACACAGGGCCTCTGGTGTATAACATCCAGTCGACTCCGAATTTGATGCCGGCTCGTGGAACCCAACCAAGTGATCTGAAGTGGTGATATACGGCGTAGTGCAGCAAGAAGCCGTCGTCTGGCTGAAGATCCGGTTCGTCCGGCCCAGTGCTTGGTGGGAAATATGAGTGCTGACGGAACAGGGTAAACATGTCCCTGGTAGACAACGTCTTGCCGGACTCTGGGTCGGACACGCTGAGAACCCCCAGGCCAAAGCTCAAGAAAAAGGCTTCCTCAGGTGTCAGCTGCAGATGCTCCTTGTTGGCAATGGGCTCGCTCTCGGCGTTGGGCGAGCCTGCATCCAAAGACGCGGCTGGGATATCATGGCCGTTTGCCTTGCCGCCACCATTTGGCAGCGATTGCTGGCTGGCTCTCCCGGCAGTCGACGAGCGATTCGGACTCGGCGGATCTGAGAGCTTGAATGTGGTTGACTCCACCTTTGGGGAAAAGCGGACGCTCTTTTGCTGTTTCAACGACTTGCCCTCGGCGGAGTCACTGGATGCGTCTGAAGACTCCAGAGGCTTCGACGTGATGCAATTTAGGCCATCCCCGTTCGCTTGCGCTTCGTCCAACACACCATTTGTGATGTGATCACTGGCTGCCGTCTTTCCAAGAAGTGGCTCCGCGCCGTTCAAGAGGCCGGGAGGAAACAAGCCAACACCAGCTTCCTGCTCAACGAGGGAAACAGCAGAAGCCGAGGGCACTCCATTCGTTGGTCCGTTTGTCACAGAGGCTCTTGGGAATGTCCCAGAGGACTGGATGGCGCGTAGTTCAGCATCTGAATTTGGCAGTAATAGTATCTCCAGCGGGCCGACTGGCGCCAGCGGAACGGTTCGTGGCGGTAATAGGTTGGACAATTTGCCTTGGCGGCGAGCTTCGGCCTGACGTGCCTCTTCCAGCCTCGTACTCTGAATAGCCTCTTGCTCAAGCCTTGCTCGCTCCCACTTGGCTTGAGCGCGGTCCTGCCGCCTTTGGACAGTCAGAATTTCACTGACATGGGCTTCCTGGACGCCTCTGCGGACCTGTTCTCGCTTAAGCCAGTTGGGTTCACTTCGGCTCAGGTTGCCTTTCCCGTAGAAGCCTTGCTCCCACAGCGCTCTCATGGACTTTTCATCCGTGACGTGGACTGACGTCGTGGCCTCTGACCAAACACCCTGATGGATCACCGCGGGTTCCGCAGGAGGCGGCGACAGCGTCTGCCTCAGCCATGCGGACAGGACATGGAAGAGCGATACGGGGTTGTTGGGGTAGAATGTAGGGAGTGGAAATGTGCGGATCGGTGCGGGAAGGGCATATATCTGATGAATAGACGGTCCGCGCTTCTGCGGCGGCAAGCTGTTGGAGCTTGGCGGCGAGGGAGCTGCCGTTCCTAGGCCAGGCGTAGGGGTTGAAATTTTTCTGTCAGCCATTTCACATGGGCATCATTTTGACCTAGATTGACGAATGTAAGCACGGGTTCTGGCATGGTGCGTGAAAAGTGTGCGTGAAAAGGTCAAATTGTGGTCTGCATCAGATACCGTTGTAGTCTATAATCAAAGGGCAATCACAGAGGCCAAGTGAATGGTTCCTCTTCGCACTTGGGTTGGTTGTCATCATAGTAGCAGGGGGAGAGGCCAGCAGTTCGAGCGGCAATGCAATTGCTCGCAAGCTTGCTTGTCTCAGGACGTGTGAATCCGAGCCATCCATGGACGGACTCGGCGGGATGGAGGGAATGAAATGCATGCCGACTTACCGGTTCAGGACATTGTCCAGACGGCACTGCTCCAGGAACAGACGGATCCAAAGCCCATCCAAGAAGCAGTCCTGTTTGCAAACGCCTATCCAGAAGAAGCTGCGGGTGCAGCAGAGGCCAGAGTTGGGACGGAGATGTGCTCACGACGAGCGAAATTTGCAGCGCGAGGAAATTTAAAGGCTGGGACAGCTCGCCAAAATCACGGGATTGGGAAGCTCCCCACCCGTGCAGAATTACTAAGGCCCATCGGCGCCCGCTGATTGGGTGAGTGGATTCATTCCTGTTGCACAACGCGTGCGAAGTACTCCGTACTTCGTACGGCAAGCCGCATAACGGCGGCAGAGCCTCAGCGGCCACCAAGGCCCAGCCTCTGACGTTGTGTTCAGCCCTTTCCTCCTTAAGCTTCACCTCAGTCGAGGTCTGTCCACGTCGAAGGCGAACCACAGCTGGTTGCAGCAATTCGGCTGTCTCCTGGCCGCTTCCGAATCTCAAAATCCAGCGTGCCACGCACGCATTTCCCGAGTCCGCCGAGCCCTGCCAAGCGAACCGCCCTCCATCAGGATCTTTTCGAGTAAGCCAGCCCTTGCGGATGGGTCTCGTCTAGTGCTGTCACCTCGCCCACTCCCAGGTCATTTTGGCTCGTCAACGGCCGGGGCTGAGCCACGTGCCTCGGCCTGAAGCGGAATCACCATCCGCTTCTTCTCTCCAATATCAATATTCAATAGCTGTTTCAACCTGCGCTCGTCCAGCTTCTATCCATGTTCGTTTGAACCAGCCTGCGGGCACATCGGATTCTCCGGAGCCGAGAGCAATGCAGTCTGAACTAGCCTGGAAATGTCCCCCTTTATCGAGACCGTCGCCCTGGCCTGTCTCGTCTGGAGCGTCGTCATCGTCGTCGTCCAGGCCGTTGGCATCAGTGCCATGTGAGAGTCTCCGCCGCCGATGCCTACGACGTCTCAGCTGACTTGGCATGCCTTAGCTTCCGCTACTTCTCTCGTCGACCCCTTCCCTCGGCATCCTCCAGGCTCGGCCAGGATGCTCCCGTCGTGACGATAATACGCCCGGTCAAGGGCCTCGAGCCCCACCTCTACGACTGCATCGCGTCAACGTTTCGACAAGACTACCCCGTTGACAGAGTCTCAATTCGCCTGTGTCTCGAGGACGAGCGCGACCCTGCGTATGGGGTCCTCAAGAGGCTCATCAGCGACTTCCCTGCCTTTGACGCGCAGATCCTTCTCGAGTCCCGCGACCCGGCCCTCCACGGCCCAGACCCCTGCCTGAACCTAGGGCCGAACCCCAAAGTCCGAAATATCAGCAGGGCGTACCGAGAAGCCAAGGGCGACATCATTTGGATCATCGATTGCAATGTCTGGGTTTCGGGCGGGGTCCTCGGGCGCATGGTGGACAAGTTGACGGGCTGCACTGCCGATGGCAAGGGCTCGGCGACACCGTACAAATTCGTCCATCAGATGCCACTTGTAGTCGATATCGGCGACTACCCGCGGCCGAGTTCTGTGGCCAGCCAAGCCATGTTGTCGTCTGCTTCGGAAGCAGCACCTAGGGCCAAGCTGTCGACAGATGCGGCCGGTGATACGCTCACTCGAGTCTTCCGGAACGGCGGTGGCCGCCTTGATGAGATGTTCATGGCCACGACGCACGTCAAATTCTACGGAGCCATCAACACCGTCGGAGTTGTCCCCTGTATCGTAGGGAAGAGCAACATGTTCCGCAAGTCTCACCTCGACCTAGTGACGAACCCGTCTCTTAGCCCCGTCCACCTGAAGACAGACGGCCGCCCGACCGGGGTGGACTACTTCTCGTTCAATATCTGCGAGGACCACTTGATCGGTGACATCCTCTGGCGCTCCAAAATCCCGGGCTTCCTGAATCATGGCATCGTCTGGAGCGACCTGGTGGTGCAACCGATGGCGGGCATGTCCATCACCGCCTATGCCGCTCGGCGCACGAGATGGCTGCGAGCTCGCAAATTCACCGTCCTCATCGCGACTTTGGTTGAACCCGGCATCGAATCTCTCCTCTGCTGCGCCTACTTCGCCTTTGCTCTCACCACCATGCCTTGGTTCCACGAACATATCAACATTCCCCAGACGTGGGGTGCAATGGGCTTGGTCTGGACGGCTGCGGTCTTGACTTGGATGTACGTGGACTGGAGTACGTTTCGACTCGTGCATTCGGGTCAGACGGTCGACGTCAACGAGCACACGCCGCAATTTGCCCGAGGCACATCCCATCTGGCTGGAATGCCTGGGAGGTTGTTCCGAGAATGGTTGCTGTTTTGGGTTGGGCGAGAGGTGATGGCGCTGCCAATCTGGACATGGGCCGTTCTACTCGGCAGGACGGTCAACTGGAGGGGGAAAACGTTTCACGTCAGACTGGACACGTCGGTGGTCGACCTCACGGACGGGACACCAGCTAAGGGATCGCGAACCCCGGAACTGGAGCGGGCGAGGCAGTCCAGCAAGGACCGACTGGACTAGACGGGACGGTGAACGCGGCACGACAACCTCGGCCACGATCCACACTTGTATACCTTACTTATTACGAACTAATGAACATGACCTTATGGGACCCGTTCCAAGCATCTTGCCTTGTCCTCGACCCTACAGCGCCTGCTTAGGTGTCGATCGCGTGCTAGCTTTCAGGAAGGGTCGAGATTTGCCCGCACCGTTTTGCAGTGCGCAACCATGTGTTGGGACAAGCATCCAACGTGAACTTCGGATGCAAAGATCCCCGCGGTTTTCGCAAGGCAAGCGCAGATCTATCATACGATCCTTTGGCCTTTATTCCGTGTTCGCTGATGTTTGCTAGAAATAGGACCGATTCACAGGACGAAAGCAACGGTTGGACGGGAATATCGCTGCCAGCGGTTGAGCTATGATCGGGAGACCGTTGATTCCCCGCACTCTGGCTTGGAGCTAGCCCCCACGGATGGCCCAGCCACTTTGACAGCCGAATATTGAATTGGCCAACAAGACGAGTTACACGGCGAGTTGGCAGGATTCGACGAGTTGTTGAACTGGGCGATCCCCGTTGACGGGAACGAGGCCATCGATGGGTTCAGGACGGGGGTGCGAGCCGCGCACACATCTGTAGGGGGTACTGTCCGCCGCCTGAACTGCCGTGTAAGTTGGATATCAGCATCATTGATTCACGCAAGGTTCGACGGACTCGGGGTCTATTTCGGGAGCCCGGTGTGGCCATCTGGGAGTGAATCATGATCCCCAAATACTCGGCTACGCAAAACGTTCCAGGCCTTCTCTCCGGCTTCGCCGGTACATGCATGAGCAGAGCATGCTGACGGCAGCACAGGTATATGGCTTGACGACGGATAAATACGGTGTCTCGGGCCTCTCGGCTTAGGTACCACAGCAGCGTTTATCAACCCGTCAGACACACTGCGATATCCGATCCAACCAACCGCACCACATCTCATTGGCCTGCTTCCTGTGTGACTTGCCAACTTGCTTGCCCCCGCAGAGGAACCAACAAGAGCGCATCATGTCCTGCCTGTTCTGGGCGATGATCACGGGTCGAGCCGATGTAACCGTGACCAGGGATTCACGGTTGATACTCCCCTCCCCGCAGTCCGCATCGTACCAGCAGCCAGCATGGTGAGATGAGCGGGGGACGGGATGGCAAGCAACGGCCTGTCCTTGCAAGCCGTTCCCACACTTCAACTACCTGCGCTGCAACGCAACCGCAACCGCCTTCTTCCCTTGTTTCCATTATCCATCCGTCATCTGCTCCGGTCTTGCCTCATGCTGCTCGAGGAGGGCTGCTTTGAGCCCTGAACAACCCCCCGGCCCGTCTCCAGGTCTCAGTCTTCAACCATGGCCGGCAAGGTGGAGGTTTCCGACGATGGCGTTGAGTCGCCGGGCGTTGAGACCCAGGAGAAGCCCTCCGGCCGCATCACGACAGAGCGGTATGGCGACCAAGTGCCCCACGAGATGCTCGAGGCCCTGGCGCCCAACGGCGAGGGAGAGTACATCCTGGACAAGATCAACAGCATGTCCGAGGAGGAGGCGCTGGCGATCATCCAGGAGTCGCTCGAGTTCCACCGGGACGACTGGAACTTCCCCTCGGACATGAGGGATCGCATGGAGAAGCTCTTGCTGGGCACCAAGGCGTACGGCGAGTTTTACGACCGGGACCTGCGCGTCGATGCCGCCATGATGAAGTGGTCGTCTCCGTATCCCGGCGTCCGCGCCGTGGCCAGTCCCATAGACGAGGCTCAGGTCCCGACGGAGACGATCCGAGCGTACTTTCTCGGCATCAGCTGGGCCGTCATCGGAACCTTTATGTCTACGTTCTTCAACAGCAGGTTCCCCGCAATCGGTAAGGCCGCAACGACCAGCAGGTTGGCGGCGAGTCCGTGCTGACTGCGCGCAGGCTTGAACGGCTCCGTCATCCAGATCCTGCTGTATCCATGCGCCAAGACGCTCGAGAAGCTGCTGCCCGACTGGGGCTTCAGCGTCATGGGCGTCCGGCACTCGCTCAACCCCGGGCCGTGGACCTTCAAGGAGCAGATGTTCGCGACCATCACGTTCAACATCGCCATCTACACGACCAACAGCTACGGCATGATCCTGGTGCAGCGGTCGCCCGTGTACTACGGCCTCGGCTTCGTCAACTTCGGGTACCAGCTCATGCTGACGCTCTTCGTGCAGCTCATGGGCATGGGCTTCGCGGGCTACCTGCGGCGCTTCAGCGTGTACCCCGTCAAGGCGCTGTGGCCGACGATCCTGCCCATCATCGCCATGAACCGGGCGCTCACCAAGCCCGAGCCGCGGGAGAACATCAACGGGTGGACCGTCTCGCGGTACAGGTTCTTCTTCGTCGCCGCGGGGGGCATGTTCGTCTACTACTGGATCCCGGGCTATCTCTTCACGGCGCTGTCGCAGTTCAACTGGATGACGTGGATCGCGCCCCGGAACGTCACGCTGGCCATCCTCACCGGGTCGAACCTCGGGCTGGGCCTGTTCAACCCCATTACCACGTTCGACTGGAACGTCGCGACCTCGTCCTACGCGGCGCTGGCCCAGCCCTTCTTCAGCACCTGCACCATGTACTTTGGCAGCATCCTCGGCGGCCTCATCATCCTCGGCATCTACTACGGCAACCAGTACAACACGGCGTACCTGCCCATCAACTCGTCGTCGGCGTTTGCCAACGACGGCACGCCCTACGTGGTGCAGAAGGTGGTCGTGGACAACCGGCTCGACATGGCCAAGTACCAGCAGTACTCGCCGCCCTTCTACTCGGCCGGGTACGTGCTCACGGTGGGCGCCAACTTCGCCTTCTACCCCGTCTACTTCCTCTACATCATGGTCAACCAGTGGAAGACCATGTCCAAGGCCTACGTCGACTTCTACAAGGGCCTGCGGTACGGCAAGGGCAACTACGAGGGCGCCATGGACGTGCACAGCCGGCTCATGTCGCGGTACAGGGAGGTGCCCGACTGGTGGTTCCTCCTGATCCTCGCGGGCGCCGTCGTCGTGTCCGTCGTCTTCGTGCGCATCTACCCCGTCGACACGCCCGTGTGGCTCGTGTTCCTGCTCATCGGCATCAACCTGGTCTTCGCGGTGCCGCTGTCGTTCCTGTCGGCGACGACGGGCACCAACCTCGGGCTGGGCTCGCTGGTGCAGATCATCACGGGCTACCTGCTGCCCAACAACCCCAACGCGTTCCTCTTCGGGCAGACGCTGGGCTCGTGGGCGCTGGCGGGCTACGGCGACAACTACGTGCAGGACCAGAAGATGGCGCACTACTGCAAGATCGCGCCGCGGGCCGTGTTCCGCAGCCAGATCGGCACCATCGTCATCACCTGCTTCGTCGCCGTCGGCACGCAGAACTTCATCCTCGACAGCGTCGCGGGCCTATGCACGCCCGACCAGCCGAGCCGCTTCACCTGCGCCGGCGACGGGGCGCCGCTGTACGCGAGCTCGCTCATGTGGGGGCTGCTGGGATCGGACCGCATGTTCGGCTCGCTGTATCCGCTGTTCAAGTGGTGCTTCCTCATCGGCGCCGGCGTCGCGCTCGTCTTCCTCTTCGGCCAGGGCCTCGGGCCCCGATACCTGCCCGGCGTGCGCGAGCGCCTCCGCCGCGCGCTCCGGCCGCGGACGTTTGCGCTGCTCGACCGGACGCTGTTCCCCTTCGTCGCGTCCCTGCTGTGGCTGAACCCCGTGCTCATCATCCAGGGGATCCAGCACTGGGCGCCGTCGAACCTGGCGTACAAGACGCCGGGCATGATCCTGTCCTTCATCTTCATGTACTGGCTTCCGCGGCGCCGGCTCGCGTGGTGGGCCAAGTACAACTACGTGCTCTCGGCGGCCCTGACGGCCGGGCTGGCCGTCAGCGCGCTCGTCATGTTCTTCGCCGTCGGGTATCATCCCAAGAGCCTGAAGTGGTGGGGGAACACGGTGAGCAGCGCGGGCGTGGACGGGTCGGGGGTAGGCATCTATCCGATTCCCGCGCGAGGGTACTTTGGCCCCGAGAAGGGCTCATTTCCATAGGGTTGACAGCGTTGCTCTGCTGGTGGGATCCATGGTGATGGATGGTGCGATGTCTCGGCTGCTTGGCCTGCCGGGCCACAGACGAGCCGTGAGGGTCCTCTTGGGCGTTGCCGACGGCACGCGTAATGACATATTTTTGGACGAGCATCGTTCGCCTTGTAAAACCATGCCTGCGTCAGTCTGTATTGCGTAAAACATCGCCTTTTCCGTCCATGAACCTGCGGTTGTGCCACTCCGAACGCTTTGACGCCCGCCAATGACAGGGGTCGCACAATGGCACGCCTGCTCGGTCCCCAGCGAGGCAGCTGAACCTCTATCAGACGTCCTCCGTCCATGTCGGGGACGCAGTCGCCCGCGGGGCCAAAGCCGCACCCTCGAAGCACGGCCGGAGATGCTTCCGCTGCCGACGGGGATCCCCAGACAATAGACGCGCCAGGCTGCTCCAACCACCGTCGAGCGAGGACGTCTGGGCTATTTCAAGCGTGAACGGGTTCCGGGATGGAACGCGGCGGCATATTCCGCGAGGGTCGTCACATGGCGAGCGGTTGGGGTCCCGAGAGACGGTCAGCGGTGCAGGCTGCGATCCATGCTTTGGAGCAGTCTGCATCCGCAGCAGATGCTAAATCGCTCACCTCGACAGCCAACATCGAGCCCGGCAGTTGCTCTTCAAAGGGTCCAATGCTAGCCTCCCGACACGTGTCATGGCCAGGGTCGGTGCAACAGGCGACACCGCCGTATAAGTCACAGCAACCTCGGTGCGCTCTCCAATCACAGAGTCCTGCGGAGTCAGACGAGGCCAGCCTTTTGTTGTTCCAAGTTCTCGGAATAGATGTTGCTTGTAACAGGATAGGGGCAACAACACGGGTGCTGGGGGGCCGGAGGCTAAACTTGGTACTCTTGGTGGACGGAGGGTTGGCGTCAAGAACTATGCAAATGACGGCGCCATGAGAAGGAACTAAGAGGTTCGTGCTAGTCCGGCGGTCGCGCAGAACCATAGTGGAAGCGGTTCTTTCTCTACCGCCATCTTGCATCGGAAGACGACGGGAGGCTTGGGTGGCCCCCGCGAGCCTCAACACCCAACACCAACAGACCAGGCTGAAGATCACGACGCACGCCAAGGCGGTGGGCGCGAGACCCGGCATGCTGTCCAGCAGCAACCGCAGGGCGCCAGGCCGTGGAATCGACGACGTCTGCAGAAACGTGCGCCCAGCCCCCAGATGATGGTGCTCGGCACGACGCCGTTCCTGACAGGCCCAGACCCGTGGTCCCCCATGCACGTCCAGCGCAGCCCCGGAAATATCGCACCATGCCCCATGCCTGCCCCGGACCGGGCCCCGTCCTGGGGAGAAGAGGGGAAGGAGGAGAAGGAGGAGGAGGAGGAGGAGAGGCCCCCGCCGCCCTGGATGGGGGTGGCGGCGCCGTATTGCCCCTTCAGGAGGCTTGGCTCGGATCCCTTGGTCGAGCAGCCTGGGCTATTGCTTGGTCCGCTTGGCCTCGGGGGCGCTTGGCTTGGAAGCCGGCTGGGCGAGCCCCCAAGGCGAGGGCTTCGAATCGTGGCGTGCCGACGACGAGAAGGTTGCCCTATCCGGCGAACGCCGCCGCGGCGGGGACGGACCGGGGCAGCCAGCATCCGCTGCAGCGCACGCAGCTGCAGGACCAGGTGTTTCGGTTCCGAGAGACTCGCAGGGTTGCATCGAGTATTTGCCATTACTCGTACTCGTACGGGGTGAAGCCCTCCATGATCACGCCAGCAGCCGGTTCCTTAGCCCCCTCCTAGGCGGCCACGGGCCAGCGCGTGTGGGAAGCCGTGCTCGTGGAAAATGCATAGGTTGGGGTGGAGCGGGCCATGATCGGCTTCGGACGAGACGACCTCTTCGCTTTTGAGTTGCGGGCGGTGCAACGCGGCCATGCGACTCGCAAGGCTGGGAATCCGGGGTAGCGTAGGAGGCGAATGCGACGCCGTTGCGCCCAGCAAGCAATGGGAGCACAGACTGCGGCCGTCGATCAGACCGGCGTACGGAGGTGCACCATGCCTCCATCGCCAGATTCACCACCACCAACACCCGCGTCTATATCCGTCCTCACCACCACCGCCGCCGCCACGGGGTCGTCCACGACAATTGCCGCACCAGCTGCCCACCTGCACGGCGATCCTCCGTCCCTGCCGCCCGCTCGAGCCCACAAGCAGCAAGCCACGCGCCCCGTCTGCCGACGGCATCCCAGCGCCTGCGTCCGCGTCTCACGGGGCGTCGGCGGCGTCGAGGTCGAGGTAGTTCCCCCAATGGGACGCCCGGCGGCAGGGATCGCGAGGCGGCGGCGGCGGGGTCCAAGGCGCTGTTCGGTCAATTTCCAGCGCGTTTGGGGTGCTTAAGCTTAATGCTTAGACATGAATCTTATTATGGCGAGCCAGAACCTTACTCTGGCTCGCCACGTGCCCCTCGCCGCAACCCAGCTCTCTCACGTCTCTCTCCTCCGTGCCTCCTTTTGCAGTCTGCCGTCGTCTCACGGTAGTCCGAGTGTTGGCAAGCCTGGGGGAGGCCTGCACGCTCTGCTGATGCTGATGCCAGCCAGGGTGGGCCAAGGATGCCCCCGTTGCCATCTCGGTGCAACGACGCACTCGGAACAGAGGAGCCAACAAGGTCTCTCTGGCCCCCCGTCTCACTCACCGGCTGGCCACTGCTCCCCCGCATGCCTTGCTCGCATTGCCAGATTGCCCGGCGAGCGAGACAGGCGCCCCGGACTGACACGGCACGCCATTTGCTGCTCGACGAACCCACACCACACGCCCCGGGGCTGGCAGCCTGGCGTTCCCTTTTCGTATCCTCCGTTCCGTTGACGTCCTCTGCTGCTCATCAGGCCCTTCCCTACCAATACGTGCCTCTGCTGCTTCTCCACACCGTCACTCGCGAGCGTAGCGTGCATCTCGGATCCACCGCTAGACAAACTCCAAGCTCCATCCATGATGCGGTAGAGACCAACCGCGAGAGGCCATCTCCAACATCGTCCCCGGACAGGAGGTAAGCCGGAGCTTCGACGGCGTGGTCCATGTGCGAACCCCCACCAAAGTATCCATGCGGTGGTGTCGTGCTGTGTGTTGGGTCGGCTGACCAGTGACGATGGTGTTGTTGTTGGCTCGCCTCCTCCCGCTTCCTCCTCCACGATGCTCGACACACGCGCGCCCCCTTGCTTCTGCGCCAGATCTAATGATGGCTGATCTTGCTTTCTGGCACGGCGGTGGCGCGCACACCCCTGTGCGGTTTCGGGAAATGTCGTAAACTTCAGTCCTGGAACTGTAATCGTGTGTAGTCCGCATGCAGGACGCCTGTGTTGCAACCCATACCGTACCCATCTGCATACATATATTAATAGACCCCCGTGCCGTATGCCTTGCCATTTCCCCCAGCGTCTCCAGATCTTCCCCAACCTCCCCCCCCCCCAGCTTCCCCAGACGTACGG